>OOFC01008727.1:0-15320 GCA_900323345.1 Pseudochromis fuscus
GAGGGGTCCGGGTTTGACTTGAAGCCGGGGATTTCTGATGGAGGAGAGATAAATGAAATGAGTTCACACTGACCACACACTGACAACGGGCATCTCTCTGACCCTGTTTACACTCGGGTGATTGCAAGTGGACAGGGCTATTGTCTAAATAACCATCAAGACACATTGAGATCCAATCACTCAAACCACCTCTTTTCCCTGATGTTGCCGTGGTGACATCTGAACACAAGTGGTCGGCAGGATGGTTTGGAGACACATGTTAAATACAGGTGTAAACAAAGACGCCTCTCAGCTGTGCACTTGTGATCTGATCACCCATTTTAAACCCAAGTGTAAACAGGGCCGCTGTAAGTTCTGCAGCAGTTTGTTACCTCCACTTTTGAGCAGGATGTCAAACAGGTCGTCCATCTGCTGGCTGTTCATGCCGTTCTCCTGCTAACAGAGAGACACACGTTCATCAGTCAAACACACAAACTACACCCTTGAAAACAAACTCATTACAGTAATAATGTGGTTTACCATGAAATTTCTAATAATAGCTAAACCCAGTTTGTCTTTTTGTTTTAAATAGGGATGGGACCTTAACACATTCATTACGATTATTTAATTACAAAAAAATTAACACACACAAAAAAAATTAATGCATTTGATCGCAGTTTGCATTTCAAACAATGTGGAACATTTGTCAGTTCATGATTTCCTGGTACACGATTAGACTGATGCACATGCCAGAGCTCGGCTAATGGCCACCAACAGTAAGGAATCAGATAAAAGCACAATTTAAGTCTGTCACATGACCATTTATATTTCTGGTTGTTTTACCAGAAGAAGAAAGAAGTAGAAATTGCACTTTATGTTGAATTGTTGTTGTTGTTTTTACCATTTTAAGTCAATACTGTTCTGAATAAAGTATTTAAAGTGCGTAAAATGGCACTTTAACTTTACGTCTGTTCAATTTGGGCCACGGATATTTATTTTTCATTGTTTTTGTTTATTATTTGATCCAGTCGTCCACTAAAATCCAATTAAATTAAAAAATGTTGCATTATGGGGCAAATACTGTTATGTGTTTGAAGTGCAATTAATCACAAAGCCTCTAATTAATTAGATTACTTTTATATTTTAAAACACTACACTTTTTAAAAAAAATGCCATCTATTTCTTCTTTCACATTCAGGTTTTTTTTTTTATCTAGTTGTGTTTTAAAACAGTCAACAGTCGTCCTCATTTTTACATCAACACATAACATCTGTTTTGATACCATCTAGTTTCATGCTGTTAAATAGGCTTCATGCAAATAAACACAAGAATAGCTTTTAGTGTGAGTCACTTAGAGTCTAAACTAGACCAAGTAGACATCCTCTGTGAGGTCTTAACGGACCAGAAGACAATGTGCAACTAGAGTACTTCCTCATGACTGGAAACACTTGACCGACCATTCGCTCACTGTTTTCTTCTCACATCTAAACTCAGTGCACTTACAACAGCTGCCAAAAAGCATTCTGGGAAAAAAGCCATGACTAAATCAAGCAGAAGTAAACCAGGCAGACTGAGAAGTAGTGAAATAACCTTAATGTTACAGATTGATGGCAGCAGCATGTGAGTCACACACATCAAGAACAGCAACAGTAAATCCACTGAGTGATTGCTGTGCACAAACGTTTCTCATTGTCCTCCAAGCTCAGTAACACGAGCTCACACCGAGACGATGGAAAATGGAGACGCAGACAGAAAAACAAAGATCAATACCGCGAGGAGGGATGGAAAGAAAAGACGTGCTGGAGGACATACTTTGGAGCGCTGAGAAGGAAGGGAGGTGTTGGGTTTGGGAGAGGGAGGGGTGAACAGTGTGTGCCGGTCGTAAGGCGGACACACCTCCTCTCTCTGCCAGGGTGGTGGGATGAAGTGAGAGAGAAGAGAAAACAGAGGAGAAAAACATTGAGTGATGTTTACAACATGTGGAGCAGGAGGCTGAGCAGATGACATGCTGATGGGAGGAGGAGGGAGGAGGAGTGGGAGGAGGAGGAGGAGGAGGTGGGGGGGGGTGTTACCTTGAGAGATAACATTAGGTTGCTTTGGCTTTCATTGTCGGACATGTCGTCGAAGAACGGCTGCAGATTGGGCGGCGCGGTGACCGACAGGCTGGGCTGTGGAACGCCATTGGTGTCCAGGTGTAGCCCCGCCTTCTGTCCCTGAGGGGAGGAGACATTTGGTGATGACACTTTTAGAGTCTGCGACAAATCAATATGTTGAATAAGAGGCTGCTTTTAGACACTTCATCAGTCTATTGTAATGAATTTAAACTGTGTCGGTGGTGACACCTTGTGGCCGAATGATGCTACTGCTCTGAGCCCTGCTGTGTCATCACATTCAATTGGATGAAATATCTAATTTTTCATTAGGATTTAGGGGTATGAAATTATGAAAAGTGTCTCCTTATCTACAAAAAGCGTCAGTTTCCACAGATGCTTAAAAGACCATTTAACTATTTGTTTCCCCATTTATTATTGCATATGTATTCTTTATTTAATTTATGTATAGCAACCTGTAGCCTACTGTTGCCATTATGTCTCTGTAGTGATCATCATCTGTACGTTAACAGTGTGTTCTTCATCCTTTCAAATAAGCCCATGAAGCTTTCTGCCTCTCTCTGTACTCTTTACTTTTCCTGTATGCTTTAAAATTTACACACACATGTTTTAAAAAAATAAATCCACATTGAAAAAAGTGTTTGTTGTACCTTTTTGTTTGATTGGCTCACAGGTTCAGCCTCTGGAGGCTCTTTTGATTGGCTGTCAGTGCTGGGGAGTTTACTTGGAGTCGACTGCAATCTCTAAAATAAGTTTTCAAAAAGACAAAATTGCAGATAAATATTTTGCAATGTGTTATTATTTTATTATTTTTTTTTAATTGGTGCTTTCCACCACAGTTTTCCGTACCTGCAGTGTGATGCGTCCATTGGTTTTGGCCAATGAGGACACTCCATTCTGTCCATCTGTGGTGTGACTGGTGAGAGCGATCAGGTAGTGGTTGCCGTTGCTGTCGGTGACCAGAGTGGGTGTGCCGTTGGTCTTGAGGAGGTCTAATGAAATGGCTTGAGTGTGGAGTGGAGTGCCGTTCTGCTGGTTGATGATGACTGGAGTCACCTGGAGAAGCATCACACGAGGTTTGATTGATATTTTGGGTTTTTTTTTTATACTTAACTACAAAACCTTGAATGTGCAGAATTTGAGATTTGTTTTAAACGTAGTGTGTTCACCTGCTGTGTGGGGACCGCTGTCGTCTGTTGTTTCTGCTGCTGCCTCTGATGAGCCTTCAGCTGCTTCCTCTGCTGGCTCTGGTTCACTGCAGGCTTCTGGCTCGTCACCGTCTGGTTTTGGATCTGCACCTGAACCTGCTTCAGCTGAGCCTGGTTCTTCTGCTGGACCTGGACCTGCCCGGGGGTTTGCTTGAGCTGGTTCTGTTGCAGCAGCTTCTGCTGTGCAAGTTTCTGCTGGGCCAGTTTCTGCTGTGCTAACTTCTGCTGGGCCTGCAGCTGCTTCTGTTGGGTCTGCTGTATGATGAGCTGCTGCAGCTGCTGCTGCTGGTGGAGCAGGATCTGAGCATCTTTCTTTTGCTGCTGTTGTTTTTGAGGGTTCGGTTTAGCCTCCGCCGCCTTCTGCAGCTGCACCGGACTCTGCTGCTGCTTCGGTTGCTCGCCTTGTTGGACCTGCTGCCGCTGAAGCTGCTGCAGCCTGAGGAGAGTCTCCTGAGAGCACTGCATCGGCTTCTTTTCTTGGGCCTCCTCCGTCACTCCCTCCATTCCTTCCTCTGGCTCCACCTCTTTCTTCACCGTCAACACAACACCATTAGGGAGAGTGGGGGGCTGAATGGCCGAGGCTTTTATTAGAGTTTGGACTTTAACCTCAGGGTTTGCTCTGCTCTTCTCACTTCCTTCCTTCTTCACCACGACCCCACTGGTTATCTTGCCATGCTCCAGCTGGGACCTGAGGGTCTCCACCAGCCTCTGCTTCTGCCTCAGCATCCTGGTCAGCTCCTCGATCTGTTTGTCCTTCTCCTGCAGCATCTGGTCTTTGTCCATAGCTGATATGTCCATAGCTACTCCTGGAAGAGGCTCCGGAGGCTGCACAGATGCAGGTGAAGACCGGGACAGGCTACATGAGCTCTGGGTCTCCTCTTTGACCACGGAGAGAGGCTGTGAGAGCGGAGAGACGTTTGATGGGTGCTGAGGAGAGGGGTGGAGGGTGAGCTGGGTGAGAGGAGAGCTCACCTGAAGGACAACAAAACACAGAGGTGATGTTAGGAACGACCAACATTACACTATAACACTGACAAACCAATACATCAGCATATGGATCTCACCATCTCTCCAAACATGTCTCCATTACAGCTCGTCTCATCCGGACTCATCCCAGCCAGTGACCTCTCAGATGGAGTGGGCGACACCGGAGGGCTGGAGCTGGTGCTGCCGAATCTCATGACCCGCCCTGGGGTCATCTGAGCCAATGACGACAGAGCTAGCTTAAACCCACCCTCCGCCGACTGGGGGTCAAAGGAGGAAGCTGCGTTTGGAGATGATGCTGTGGTGTTAGCAGCTGAGGTCGTGACCTGCTGGCTGGGCTGAGAGACGCCGTTTTTCAAAATCGTAGCGTTGCCGCCGTTCTGCTCTTGGTAGTTGCGTAGCCTCTCGATGAGATCGTTCTTGGTGCCCGAGACGGTCAAGCCACGCAATTTCAGTTCTTGTTTCAACTCAGCAACCTGGAGGATGAGAAACCAAACCGGTACGTTTATAGCAGCAACTGACTCAATGTAAGAAAAAATGGTGAATTCAGTGGTAGTCGGACTTTTAAAGGGCATCAACGTGCTGACAATACTCTAAAAAACACCAAGGTTTTTTTTAGCAATGATATTTATGTAAAACTAATATTTAAATTTTAAAGTTCAAATTAGTTCATTTGTTTTTCTGACAGTGACATTCAAAGAGTTCCTTCTCAGAAAGGACAGGATCCTTATTCTATGAAAAGGGATCAACAACAACAGATACTTGGTGCCATGTTTTGATGTTCAGGAAAAAGGTTGATTTTGTGTTTAAATTAGCTAACAATAAATATATAATGAGCTTGATTTGTCTAAAGCTGTCTGTTTAAATTACTTTGAACTCATCCAGGTTGGCCGGCAGCGTGGTCGGTTTGGCTCCTCCCACTGCAGTTTGGCTCTGACGGACAGTCCCGGACTGACTTGAGGGGGTCGTGGCGGTCGTCGTGTGGACGCTGCGGGATGGGGAAGGGCCAGAGTTGGTGGTGGGAGGCTGCTCTGCTTGTGGCCTGAAGAGGAGACAGAAACCAGCAGATGTATAAAAGGTGTATTAGTATAAATCTCCTCTCCTTCCCTGACAGAGCAGGGACACTGTGGTAGAGGCCAGATCTCTGGTTAATGCAAATATATTACTGTAAATAAATATTTCAACTTTCAGAAGTGCTTTTCCTTTTGTTTCTGTACAACAAACACAAGGCCTTAAACTACACTAACTGCTAATTTTTGTCCTGACTTCTGCTTTGAGCACCAGTCTCACCCAAAAACCACAAATGTGGAGAGAACAAGCCGCAGAACAAAAGGTCTGCAGAAGTCAGGAAGTGGTGATGAACTCTGCCTGTAGGCTCTGCAGCAGAAATGAACTTTTTATATACTAACTGCCGGTCCTAATGTGAGGAGGAAACAGAAGGGCGTCACAAACCACTGCAGTTAGTCATCCTCACTTCCACACCGTACGCACAGACAGAAACGCCGCCACGCGCGACACTCACTTGGGAGGGGCGGGCAGGATGGTGTGGTAGTTGTAGTGCTGCTGCTGCTGACTGAGAATCTGCAGCTGCAGGAAGAGCTGCTGCTGGTGGAGGAGCTTCGCGTAGGACGAGTCCATCTGAGGCGGACGCTCCTTGTCGGCCTTCTGGTCTGGAGGGATGTACTGATGGTACTTCAGCTTCTTCACCTTCACCCAGGAGAAGAAAAGGTTACAACACATCTCCACCCCTCTTAATACTTCACCTGCAATCTGGTTAGTTAGTTATCTGCTGGTCTGTTGAACCAATCTATGCATTTTGAAACCTTGAAATGAAGCAGTGAACTGTATGGAGGCAGGAAAATACATACAAATAACAAAAACTGCAGCTAAAGTTGAACTACTTCCAGTTAAGGAAATCAAGCTGAGGATACTGTGGTTGTAGATAATGGTATCTCTTCCTCTTCTACGATAGATTATGATTGTTTAATTCCAGCACTGAGGTCAGAGAGAGGCCCCTGCTCGATCACTCTGAAGGAAGAGGCACCAAAACCACAAACGTGCCTTTAACTCACTTTCAGCATTTCTCGCCGGGTCTGATTCATCTCAGATCTAGTCCAGCTGGTTGCTCCCAAACCAAACACCATGTAAATTCTTAAAAGCTGAACTGCGTCATAAAGTAGTCTAAAAATGATTTGCTGGCAGCGACGCTCATCCGGTGACTCTTTATAATTTACGCTCCCTGCCCCGACTGTACCCTGTCAGGGCTGTAAATCCTCTACCAGCTTCTGCTCAAACCAAAACACAACCGAGACGCTGCTGACCTTGGGTTTGTTGTCCTTTGGTTTCTTTGACCTGTGAGGGGGACGGTCTGAGCTCGTCTTAGCCTGAGACTGCAGAAAGAAAAAAAAAAAACATGGACATGGAAGTTAAGGAAATGAAGAGATGAGGAAGGGTTAGCTGGATATTGCTGAGATTAACGTCCAAACATGTTGGACACAACAAGGAGCTGATGTTGGGAGGATGGTGGTCTGAGAGAAAGACCAACGCACCTTGACCTGTCCAGTAGAAGAGCGGGAAGATGCTGAGGTCAGCGCTGTCCCATTTGTCATTTTTGGGAGGGGGGAGGAGTCTGACCCGTTCACCAGGGGAGGAGGTGGGGGAGGAGGAGGAGGTGGAGGAGGGGGCTGTGGAAGAAACGGAGACATTAATAAACCCTACGATCATGGTAATAATCAATTACTTTGCTTCGGTATAAATTCATTGTTTGTATTTTGTTTGCAATCCTCTTCTGATTCTGTTGATTTGAAGGAATAGTACCAGTGTGTGCAAAATGTCCCCGTTCTGGGTGAGTACATCGGATGGGGACAGCTGAGGGACGGCACTCAGGGGAGAGTCGTGATTGGTCAGCTGGTCCGGTGACAGAGCGTCGCTGCTGTCTTCATCTAGAGATGAGCTCTCTCCCCCGGCTCCCTTTGGAGAATCTGTGGCAGAGCAGAAATGATTCAGTGAAACTATATCTTCACTGCGGCATCCTCTGTTATGAACTCCTGTGACCAGTGAAAGAGCAAAGTATGGCTCCCGAGTGATCGCTCAACTTTTGGCTTCCCCACAATGTGCAACAGTCAAACAAAGTCACTGCTGTTTAGCAATCAGCAATGACTAATTTTAGAGGAACTTATACAACACTGTATGTTCTGTGTGTCTCATGTTTCAAAACAGGACGATGTCAAAACAGAGCCGCAGTGTCGTTTATGTAACACACTGTGGTTTGGTTATAATGGTATTACATTTACCAGAATGATGGATGATACAGTCACTACTAAGTAATGTGTGTTTATAGACTCACCTGTGTGTGAATACCTGGATGTCATAATTGGTTACGTGTGTGCTTTTAGTTTTTTTTTTAAGGTGGCGCAACTGCTCGCAAAGTCATTGGTTCAACTTAATTGTGGCGAGCGGTGAACATGTTCTAACTTGACGTGTAGGTATCACATGACGGATGTTCAGTGTGAATGAACCTTTGCGTTTACAAGTCCTGTTGAATCCTGCAGGTGTGGGTCAATGTGAGATTGTTATGCAAGTGTGTGTGTGTGTGTGCATGCATCCTCGTTTGAATGTCCAAATGTACAAAAGTGTACAACTGTTTTCTGGGGTTGCTGGTTGATCTCCACCTGATCCTCCTGCTGCATGTCTGCATGTTTTATGTACGATTGTAATGTGTTAATAATCTGTAACCACATGTGTTTTGCTGGAGTAATATCTTTACTATCGATGAGAACATGTGCTACATAAACACAAGGAGAAGACATTTGCACTGAGAATGAAGCGACTGCATGTTGTGAGGTGTGTGTAGTTACCCAGCAGTGAGTGCTGCAGTGAGCAGGTGACAGACAGGATGTTTTTGTGGACCAGCTCGATGGGACCCGGTCTGTGAGAGATCTTGTCATTGAGGTCGTCGGCCAGTCGCGCCCGCTTCAGCTGCAGCTGCTTGGCCTGCAGAGACGGCTCTGCCGATGTTTCTGCAGAGGACACAGCAGGACACCACGCATGCATGCGACTTTAGTTATCGAGTGATTCACTTGGATCCACAGTAAAAACATGACACCAGCAGGTTAAGTGGGTTTGCACATACAGGTAAGTGAACTGACATATAATTCTTTGCTTATCTCTGTGGATCTGTTGCAAATATGTCAATAGGAAGTTGACTCTTAAAGATCACAGATACTGAGTTTTGAGCCTCGTTTGGTACTTCCTCGATATGAGTTCTGTGGTGTTATAGTGGTGATTTAAAAATAAAATGCCCGGTGAAAACAAGCATCTCAGCTCACAGAGAACATAAAATAAATAAATCTGCAGATCCAGTAGAAATCACCCGAGACTGGATCTCTGTGGCTACATCAGGGTAATGACTTTCTTAATGTTCATGCAGTACCATCAAATTATACAGAATTACTGTGTGACTCAGTCCACACATAAATGTTAAGTGGGAACTGTGCATTAACCTTATCACAAGGAACTGGTTCATTTGGTTTACAGTATGCTTCCTTTTTCATGAGTTTTACCCGACTCAAAAAATTGAATTTTAATAACCGAGGATGAATGAACAGCTTCACACGATGAACTCACCCTCCAGGATGTGCATTCTGACCAGCTCAGAGCGCTCGGGACGACTCCGGATCTTCCTCTTCAGGTAGTCCTCGGTCTGAGGAGGACACACAGGGGGATACACATGACCAGATGAAGACAGACGCAAAAAAAACCAAACACAAAGCAGGAGAAGAACCAAGAGGAAACAGCAAAGTTTTAAACAGACTCTTACTACAATACAATAAAATGCTTTTCTGATGCTGTGCATCAGTTTTTTTTGTTCCCATCTTTGTTGCAGTATCAGAGAGCTGTATGTGTCCAGCACCGTGTCCTCACTCCTCTTGAGTTTTTAAGGGTAAAAATTCTGCAGCACTCGTCAACTTTGAATGAGCCTCTACAGACCAGTGGAGAGTTGGCTGCATTACATAAAACAGTAGTAGAATCAGATGAGATTAAATATTAAAAATCCAGCATGTTGGCAGCTCCTCCTCACAGTGACAGGTAGCTCCAGCACAGTTGGTATGTGTGGTCAGGCCTGAAGATGTGCTTGATTTGTTGCACGTTTGGATAAGTGTTGTTCCTTTGAAACATATTAACTCACTCAAAAAAAATCCACTGCACACTCAGGGCTGCACTGATGACACTCACCCTTGCTCGTTCCAGACTCCTCCGCTGTTCGTGAAAGGCTGCCGGGCTCTTCAGTGCTGCATTGAGAGGAGGATGGAGAGACAGAGGGGGAGAGAGAGAGATGAATGCAGCTCAGACAGACTGTGATGGGAGTCGTGATGCTCCTTTCAGGAAGTGACAATGTGAGAACAGATACAGCTATGGTGGAAGACAGACTCGAAGCAGAAGTAGCTGCTGGGAGAGAAGGTCAGCAGTGTTATACTAAACCGCACACTGTGATGACGGCGCAGCAGACTGATGGCAGGAGTAAAGCTTGTTTACTGCAGTGGAAGCTACTTCAGTTAGAAAACGTTCACTGTTACTGTGCCGCTCACGTCACTGTCGTTTTACGATCGTCTTCATCGTGGCTGTTACTCTGAAGCAGCAGCAGAAAGTGCTGCGTTGTAGTGAAGGCGGTGAGTTAGCTCAGGATGCACCTCGTAGAACCATGTGACTGTAACCACAAGCACAGGCTTTCTCACAGCTTCATTCAGTAGTTTCAATAACCTAAATGTACTAAAGCCTTTCAAATAAAAACCAGTAGCTAACTAAAGCTGGGTCTGTAATAATGTCATAAACAAAGATTGAATCCTAAATACAGGATGAGGCAAAAAATAAACACTTTCCGGGAAACATTTCATAGTAAAAGCCCAGTTATGGAATGAGGGGGTCCACTGAAATTGTAGCAGTGGGCTTTTATTCTGAAATGATTGAAGAAAGTTTGTGTTAACGGCATAATGCTAACTCCAATGTTTTGATCTGCTTTCCTCTTGATCCCAATGACTAAATAAACTTATCAAACAGAGGAAACTACAAGTAAAGGCCCGTCTCTAATACAGGCCCTCTCCACTCAACTACTCATGTTATTCAACACAGTCCTTCTATGTATTCTAGGTTGAAGTTGGTGTCGACCTAATTAAACATGTGTGGCTTTTGCTGTCTTTGAACTAAAGTGTTAAGGTTAAAAAAAAGAGGAACAAATTAAGATTTCTGCGAATTTCACAGCTGCACCAGAAAGTCTGTTTCTCAGGACGGACACACACACACAAGGACACACACACACAAAGACACACACACACACACACACAAAGACACACACACAAAGACACACACACAAAGACACACACACACACACACACACACACACACACACACACAAAGACACACACAAAGACACACACAAAGACTTTTTCTACTTCATGGCAGTTTCACGATTATTTTAAACAGACGATGCTGATGAGAGCTGACAGATTTGTACATACGACACTAAAAAAAAAAAGAAGACAAAATTATCTCAGAGTCCAACTCTCTGTATTTGCTCTGATAGATGGACGGTGGAAGGACATCAACTCTTGATGAAGAGTAGTCTGGAGAGGATCTTTAAAAAAAGGAGTGAGAAGACAGAGGAGAGTGGGGACTGATGGATAAACTGCAGCACACACTGCAAAAACACATTTATCACTGTGCTCAGCAGTGACTGTCTGTAATACACCTAGTGTATGTGTGGGAGAGAACGTAGTTATACAGTTTCAGGAGGCCAGTTACAGCACAGATCCTGTATCTAGCTGGACTCATCTCAAGAGGACAATCATTGATCCAAACCTTCAAATACCACATCACATTTCACATTTCAACAGTTCAGACACTTGACTTTAACTTCAAAGCTGAAAGTGTAGAAAAGCCAAACAGACAAACAAAGATGCCCGCTCTATATTTGGGGAAGGATATTGGGAGGACAGTGGCAGTTACGATGATGTAACGGAGTAACTGTCCGATTGGTCAAGAGCTGGTGAAATCCCTGCCAAGGGACATTCTGGCTACAGCAGGGCGTCGACTGCATGTGTGCCACAGACAACTGGGTGGGAGTGGGAGGCATTCCTCGTGTCGCAACCCCTGACGTTCAAAGAAGACCTACATACCAGCTGTGATATAATCAGCGGTCAGGATCATAATGAAACAATACAAAGCACCACAGACACAAACTGATCCTTCCACTATAAAACACTGATGCTCCGATTGGTTATTTACATTTTCTGCTTAAAGGACCCGGTTTCTGAAATATAAAGACACATGGCTGAAATCAGACTATATTATATTGTCTTTTTATTGGGGATTAAATATCAAGCAGTGACTTTTTTTTACTCGAATTCATGGAAGACACAAAATAAACTCTAGAAAAGACAGAATCAATATTTTCACAGTTAGCTACCAATCAAGTCAAAATTGAGTTAATGTAAAGCAGTGAAAACGGCTTTAAAAAGATTTTCTTCAAAGTAGATAAATTGGACATCATCTGCATATCTCTCTAAGTGTTGCACCTTAATGTTGCTTTTTGACTTCTTCCACTGACATGAACAAAAATACACAACATCTACCCCGATCATAACAAAGCCAAGAGAACAGAGAAGAAGTGAAAGAGTTAAACAATGCTCCTTACAAGATGTCACAATAATGTTGTTGTACAGTATCAATCAACAATGAGGAAGAAAACACCTGAAAATACCTGAACATTCAAAGAGGAACTAAAATCTTTTGGCACCTTCACTGCATTTTCAAATCTTCTTCCATCAGTGGATCCATGAAGTAACACCAACAACATTCACCTTCCTAAAGCTGACCTGTCACTGACCCCACCATCTCTACAGGATATGTCGTAGGGTGATTAAGAAAATTGTGGTTCAAATGTATCAGGCCATGCACCATGACCCTATAACATGTCTGACACAGGAGGATTGTTTTTGCTTTGTTTATTCAATTATAGTAGTTAAACACATACAGTATCTGAATTCTTTCATCTACAAACACTCAGCTTCACATAGACAGAGTATAGACAGTGGAACAATAGTAAATGATGCCAGTCAAGTGTCTTTCTCAACAACACCTAGATGGTGTTTACTGAGGAGGGTGGAAAGTTAGTCATTCACACCACCTACAGCAGCAAACCAGTGTGAGGATTTGATACCACAGCAGGAACTGACCCTGCATCAGTTCCCATGAAGATGGGCAGCGTACAGTTGTCAGAAAATAAATTGATTTATTATCTAACAAACATAAAGATAAGGCCAAGGTTAGATAGTACTAGATAGGCTGTATAATCCCAAAATACAATCTGGAGATTAACTAATCATGAGAAAAACTATTACTTCAAATGTAAAACAACAACTTCAATACATCATGTTGATCCCCTACAAGTCAATTAAAGATGACTCACTGTGGCGGTTCATCTGATCTTTAGTACCCTGTAATTTAACTGTGGTCCTGACACCTAAACAGCCTCTGCTCTACCTTGCTGTGTCTCAGGGCAACTGTCAAAATAAAAGCTTTGTGTACCATCCCGCAGTCATCACCTTGGGAACAATCTTTTAAGAATCTCATTTAAACCCTGCGCTTTCTCACTCTCCCTCAGCTGTATTTTTTCTGTGCATCTCCACAGAGGAGTCGCCTGAGAGTGAAATATTCCACCAGAACATGCTGATCCCAAAGCAGCATCGGTCTGGCATGAGGCCTGTTACAGAAGGAGGACACGGAGAGATTTACTGTAACTACTAAACGGTTGAATGTGAGACTTTCATGCGGTCCACTAAAAACGAGCCCTCGGCCTCTGCCAAGGGAGTATCCACTGCACTGTATTCTGTTTGTGTAAACCAAGTGAGCGACATTAGGGACATTTTAGTGGACTGCAAACTAATTCAATGAGGGTTGGATGACAGCACGAGTCCACGGCAGAGCGCAGACTGGGATGCTGGTTCAGTGTAAAGCTTGTTGCAGATTCTTCTTCCGTCCACAAATTTGTTTCTGACATCTTCCAACCTGCCGTTTTATTTTGAAAAGGCCTTCTTGAAAAACGCCTGTCACTTAGAGCTCGTAGAGGAAAACTAAAAAAAGAAAAAGTGCCTCTGCCTCTTGTGATCTGTGGAAGTCTGAAACAAGAAGTGGATACAGAAGAAGAGGAAGCTGCTCTATTTGATAACACAAAATGGTGCAAAGACTCAACTAAATATGACACATGCATGGCGCACTTACTCCTACAGATAATACAGACGCAGGGCTGACGTTTTCACAATAGAAACACTTACTCATCCCAAGTTGAGCAATATATATATATACAATACACTGACAGAAAGATACGAGTTACTGACATATACCAGGGCCTGTTTAATCCTTTGTATGATGCAACAACCCCTGTGACATGGTCCAATGTGCTGTGTACTGCTGGACCATTAAAGGGTTAACGCTTTGACTTCAGCTTGAAGGCACAGACACGCTGCCCTAGTTGTCTGCATGAGTTCCTATGCAATGTGGTAACGTTAAGATCTTCCACACGCTGCATTAAATGATCCATACGTGAATCACTTTGAGCTTCTTCTGAAAAGCGTCACCACCAGCAGCACCACATGGTACATGCATGTCACCCACAGCAACCGTTTGATAAAACATTGTGGAAGTGTGCAGAATCTGTGCTGAGACTTACGTGGCATGATCCCTTGGCTGACCAGCTCTTCTCGTGTGCGTCTCTGCTGAAGCTTGAGTTGGAGGACTGCATGGAGACAGAGGAGGTGAGGGGGGGGAGAAGAAGAAGAGAGTCAGTGACAGCCGGCGCGAGTAAGAAACTGCGGCGATGAAGCTCGTAAAGCGTCGCGATCAGCAGTCAGGTAAATAAGCACGCAAAGGAACATAGATGGCCTGACGCGAAGAAGACCTGCACCCTCTGCCACCCAGCTCATCCTCCCATTTCCCCCTTGTTTCATGCTCTTTTTTTTTTCAAAGTTACAAAGGAGGCGGGTGCAAGTTGGGTGTGTGCAGACTGCAACACACTTCCTCTTTCGGGGTTTCTTTTTTGTTTTTTTTAAATTCTGTGTGCCAAGAGTGCACAGATGTAGGTGAAAAACCAGTAATCATTAATCAAAGAGTCGGGGAGAAACGTACAGCAAACGCAGCCAAAAAGATGGGAGAAACTGAGGAGGCAAAAAAATGATGACAACGTACACTGAAGCATAAAACCAGCTTCGATTTGAGAGCAGATGAGGAAAAAATACTTAGCTGCACACGGGTCGTGTGCGCCGTCATTTGAAAACAGGAAGTGCTTGTTACATAACGCAGAAGCCGAGACAAGGACATTGAAGGAGCACAATGCAGGACAAATGGATCATGTTTAACCTTTTCACACATAAAATACAAGATGAGAAGTTGTAGCTAACAGGCCCTAGTATCTTTTAAAGTCATATGGATCTCAAACACCAACTCTGAAACAACAAGTAGTTAGACCGAGCCAAGAATTTTACACAATACCAATTTAAAAGTGGCCAGTCATTTCATCATTAGCTGCACCATCAGTTTCATTGCAACACATTGACAGTTTAGGGAAGTGTACAGAGAGTCCACAGTGTTGTCACTGCAGACACTTGTTTTGGGACTGACTGTGCTAAGAAACTGATAATGCACTGTATTTTCACTGTTCTTGGTAACAGCCTGTTTTTGATTTTAAAGTAAAGATGTGTCACAGACTCACTGTTTGTCTTTGATTTACAGAATTTAATGAAGTTAGAGTAGTGATGAGGTGTTATGTAAAAATACTACTTAAACATCCAGTTCTGGTTCACTGACATGAGTGAGGCCCTTGTTTTATATGTACCAGCTGTCCCCACTGAAGCGGTATACGTGTATGTGTGTGTGTGTGTGTGTGTGTGTGTGTGTGTGTGTGTGTGTGTGTGTGTGTGTGTGCGTGTGTGTGTGTGTGTGTGTGTCTGTGTGCGCGTGTGTGTGTGTCTGTGTGCGTGTCTCTGTG
>OOFC01008734.1:12072-26085 GCA_900323345.1 Pseudochromis fuscus
CCCCCCCTCTCTCTAGTGATTTTCAAAGTACTCCAGCCTCTGTTGGTCTCATCTATCCACATTTGAGTCTGTGTGAATGTGTGTGAGAGAGTGTGTGTTTGTAACCCATCCATTCCCCCCAGAATGTGATTAATGGTAAGTGATGCCAGAGGCATTATCCTGATCATGACAGAGCAACACGACACCTCCATCCTCCAAATGAGCTCCAACTGGTGTGTGTGTGTGCAGCAAGGGTCAGACACTTGAGGAAGAGAGGATGGAAATAAGGGTTGAAAGAGCGACAGAGTGATGAATGGACAGTGAAGGAGTGATGCAGAGGAAGAGGAGAGAGTGATAGCTCGCTGTGATAGAGGCAGAGGAAGGCTAAAGGAGAGAAAGAGAATAAGTTAAATCAAAGGGGGCGACGGAGGACGAGTGCGACTGGTCAGCCCAAAACAGGAAGTGAAAGTACTGCTGCAAGGATTAAAAAAAAAAAAAACTCAGGCGTTGTGTGAGGCAGGATTGAACTTGAAGTGTGTGTGCACAGTTCAGGTCCAGTCCTCATCAGCTATGCAAATGAGTGAGAGACAAGGTGGTGTACTGCAAGTTTGGAGGAGTATATGGTGAAGTATATGGTTATTTAACCCTTGAAATGTAAAGTGTCCTGGGGCTGCTGCTGGTATCATCGCGTCATTCACCACTTCTTGTAAGGACTGAGGCTAAAGGCTAACAGGGCTCCACTGCACCATTTAGCTCCAAACTACAAACACAGTGACAGGTAACCCCTGACAACCATCGGTAGACATACCAGAGAGGACAGACACAGCACCTCTGTCAGGACAGGAAGCCGAGAAACAACTATGACCATGACTTTATATCCAGGCCTATGTCTGGTCTGTGTTCAACAACACTGGGGGTGAGTTCAGACTTTGTTTTAGCATGTTTCCTGTGATCTCATCACAAGTGGACAGCCAAGACACATATATGTTTACACCTGTGTTTAACATGTGTCTCCAAACCATGCAGAGGGTTTTTGGCCTCTGGTTTGTTTGGTTTGCAAAGATGAAGAAGGAAGTGATTGTTTAAACAATGACAGAGCAGACAAGAGAAACTGGGAGTATGATGGAGAATATGGTGGAAAAAGCTAGCAAGCATCCAAAAGACACAGTATTCAGAGGGAGGATGAAGTCAAAAGAAGGAGGTGATGAACTGTGAGGATACACACTAAGAACCACTCGTAGGGTTTTCTTTGTTGAAGAGCACTGAGAGAAGGAAGTGGACTGATGGCTGACACTGGTGTGGTCTTACTGTTTGGAGTAGCTAACCTTGGTGTTAGATCATAACCACAAACTTGTCAGATATCAATCGGTACGCAACCCGGCCTCAGTTTATATGAACCTTTTTAAGCAAGTGTATTGTCACAGTAAGTGTTGTGAAATGTAGGGTGTGGTTGTTTGTTGTGTCTCAGTGATCAGATCACAAGTGGACAGCTGAAACACATCTGTGTTCACACATGTACATAACGTGTCTTCAAACTGTCTGACCACTTGTGTTTAGACGTCACCACGGCAACGTCATTGTCACACAGTTTTCAATCCTAGTGTTGTGATTGCTGTCATTTCTGGGGTTGTAGTGTTACTGATGTGAAAGCATCTCTCATGAGATCAACCACTAACATTTTTCCTTTAAGTCTGATTCTGACAATGTTTCTGCTGCTTATTCATTTGCTGCCTTTTTCTCACTTTCATTTCCATTTTCTTCCCTTAAGCCTCCTCTGGACTCCTGACAGCTTTTCACTCGAGAAGCTCTCTCCAGGGCCAAGATACTTATTGAATAACTTCAATATTGAGGATGAGGACGTTCTTAGAAAACACCATAACACTGAGAATTTTCTGAGAATTTCATTAAGAGTAGCTCTTTGTACATATACCTCTTTTCCACTGAGCTGGTTTCAGAGCCAGTGTCTGACTTAGCACCAGTGCTTTGTGTTAACACTGTGTAAGAACCAGCTCCAGGTGCTAGAAACAGGTGTTTAGCAAGCACCAACTCTTTGCTGGTCCAGAGCTAAGCACCGACTTTGTCAGCGACTGGGGGCGTGGTTATCGTGACCAATGAGCAACGGTGTAAACACAGAACCATCATTTTTAAAACAACACCTGGTGAGTAGTGTAGTAGAGCAGGGAAATCAACTAAATATAGACACTAAATTAAAGCAGGAGAAAGTTGGAGGGAGGCTCTAAGACCAAGTCGGTCTTCAGAGGATTCAGCTGCAGCTGGATATGAGCAGAGCCTCGACCAGCTCCTTAATAAACTGTAAAAACTCAATAAAGAGTACAGGGGCTGTAAGAAGGAGCGGGGACGCAGCTGCAGGGGTCAGTTGAAAAAGACTAAACGTGACATATGCAGTGATGTCCTGATGATTTACAGTGATGTGGCTCTAACTTGGCTCCTTGTTGATGGAAAAGGAAACTGGAGGAACGACATCTGAACCAACTAAGCACCAGGACCAGCACCAGCACCGAACTAGCCCCTGGTTCTTCCTGGTGGAAATGGGGTAATAGTCATCTGTATGAATATAGACCCAGGTCCTCTACAACCATTGACTACATTAAAGGGAGTACATTTATATAGCACTTTCTTACCCTCAGCTGGGTCCCAAAGCACTTTACAAGGCAACTCATTCACCCACTCACACACCAATGGCTACCGAGCTGCCATGCAAGGCATTAGCCACCATTGGGGGCAACTTAGGGTTCAGTGTCTTGCCCAAGGACACTTCAGCATGTGGACAGGAGGAACTGGGGATGAAAACAAACATTGTTATGATTCATAGGCGACCCGCTCGACCAGCTGAGCCACAGCCGCCACATCAGACCCGTTCTGATGCACTTTTTTTCAATTAACCACTGAAATATGTCTGTACTCATGAATAGCCAATAATGAGATATGACATATCACTTAACGTATAAAAGCCTGATCGCTGGCTCGGTCCTCCACGCTGAATCTATTGCAGATTTATAAATAAATGCTTCAAACCTAGAGAGAAAAACTGAGTATTTTCCTTATACTTGAATGATTCAGATATATACATTATGCCACTGAGTTGTGAAAATACATGGTTAAATATAAAAGGCTTGTTCAGAGCTCCAGTAGGACTGAGAGCATCATGGTATTGATAATGCTCCACATTGAAGCAGCGTCTCTTCCAACGAGCCACAGATCGACAGAGCAGGACAAAGAGAGACGTGTACTGTAATGAATGAGGTAAACAGAGGGGAAGACACACAGAGACGGAGCGAATGTCTTGCTGTGATGAGCAGCTATTTTTTTCAGGTATCAGACAGTAATTAGGGAGCAGCGTCTGGTAATTACCAAGGCCTCTGGCTGATGAATGATGCACTGCTGTCACCTGGATGGGATTTATACTGACATCCAGGAGGAGAGTGTGTGAGGGAGGCTGACTGTCAACCCTCCCATGTGAGGAGAATTATAGGAAGTGGTTTGGATGTTGCAAAGGACAGAAGAGGAGGAACACTGGGCCTCATTCAGCAAGAGTTCATAAGGTTTCAGAAGAAAATTTGTTCTTAAACCCCACATACACAATACTTAAGAAAATTCTGACAGTCACCAATCTCACATTATTAGCAGATAAAAACTAAATCTGAGTTTGGTTCTCTGCAGGTTCTCCAGAATATTCAACCAGAACCATATCTGTATCAGAGACCAGATCTGACCCCTGATGGAAAACCTGCAGAGAACAAACCAACAGGTCCAGCTGTAACCTCTGCAGAACCTTTGACTCATCACTCTACAGCATGTGACCCCTTAAGTCTTGGGGCTCATCCAGATACAGTGGCTGGACCGGGACCCAGACGCCATCAGGGGCCCATGAAGGAAGCAAAAAAAAAGCAGCTGTCCTGAATTGCCACAGACCCCGTTATTGTGAAGGGAACAGCTTGGAGTGGGTCGCTAAGGTAACACTGAGTGGCTGGTATGGGAGGAGGAAATGGTGATTTGTCCAATCACGTTCATACCTGTCAGTCATGATGAGTGTGAAGTGAGTTGTTTCTCATTTCAGCAAGAAAGCAAGTGGATGAAAATTGACGAGAAAATGTAGCATCACGTTTAGCGTTAGCCTAGCCTCTCTTGAGTGGCTGTACGTGTGTGTGTGTGCCTGTGTGTAGCGTGCATGAGGTGGGCTTGTGTGACGCTACGCTAGTGTCCACATATATATATATATATATTTTTTATGCCAGATGAGCCTTTATGTTGTTTTTGGTCAGCAGTGGTTTGCGCCTTGCAGCTCTCCCACTGATGCCATGGTCTGTGTCTACTTTACTGTGGATCATGTAAACTGACTGTAACTGAGGAAGGTGTCTACCTGCAGATCTTCATGATCATCTGGGTTCTTTTGAGACCTCCTGGATGAGATGTTGATGCCCTCTTGGAGAGATCATGGTGAGCTGACCACTCCTGGGAAGCTTGTTTGAGATTTTCTCCATTTGTGGATAATAGCTCTCAGTGTGGTTGACTGGAGTCTCAGACACCTTTTCACAGCCCTGTACATGTTATATGTATGTTACATTACAGTAACATGAAAGAAAGCATTCATTCTCGTCACAGTTCAAAGACGACCTGGGTGTGATGTTTGTGTCTTTAACTGACCGTGACTGTGAGACAGAGAGAGAGCTCATGTTTGAAATTGTCAGCCAGGCTAAAGTATTTCCACTTCCTACAGTTTCCACCACTTCTGAAGGAAATACTTTGTAAAATGAGCCCATCGTGTTACATAAAGCATTTTAAAAAGGTCCACATCTGAGTGCTAAAGGATCCAGTGCTAACAACACTCAGTGGGAGCTCGCAGGCCTTCGCCTCTGGTATAATTCCCATCATCCCTGCAGGGCCTCAGAACCGGAGCAGAACATTAAATATGCAGAATTCCCGATGATGTGAATTCCCGCCGGCACCGTGGGTCCGAGCATCTCCCTCCAGCAGCGGTCCAACCTGTGACAGCCAAATTGCCGGAGCATGATGCCAGCCAGTGAGGGTCGCCCACGCTGACACGACACCGCTGCCTTTGGCTGTCACACAACCCACTTAGTATTACTGAATAGAATTGTCTCCTATTACGCTCTGCCACTGGGTTTTTGCAGCGCAGCCTCTCAATTGGAATTGGACGGCCGTCAACAGCACGGATATCATTAGGAAATTCTGCAGCATGAAATCATGGCGGTGAGGGAGTCATTCGGGGCCTGGCCTGCGGGCCTGAAGTGTGGGGTGAATGTTGGAGATTTCTTGGAGCAGCAGAATTTATGCAGATTCACTTGGACAGTGTGTCATCTGCAGCCCTGCTGTACTGGGTGAGAGGAGTGTGAGAGAAAGTCCACAGACAGACAGGGACACTGTTAGTGTCAACTTGTTGTGTGTTTGTGAACGTCAACAGGACTGAGGGTCAGCTCCACACCATGATGGAAAGGTTATTTTTCATTAAATTACATATTCCAGTTTTCAAGAAAACGGGGCCTGCTTGTTTATATTTTCAGTTTTAATCACAGCAGCAGTAGATAAGCCACACTCTGCAACCTCACCAAATATGGCAGCTGGTTGCATTTTAATAACAAAAACAGTGTGAGCCTGGTCCTGGCTCCACCAAGGTGGGATTTCTGTTGCATAACATTTGGAGAAGTTCAAGTGGTGGATGGTGAAACATTTTTTAGGTGGGGCTGTGACATATTAAACCAGTTTCAGGAACTATCCTCATACAATTTAATGCAAATGGCAGGATACCAGTGCTCTGTGAAATAGTAATTATTTAATACCAGTATTAAAAAGTTGAGGCCTTCTTGCACAAAAACAAACAGGATATTACACAAACACAAGTATTGCATTTGAAACTGAACATGTAAACAACTGACTTTATTACATTGACACATTTTTACACGTGTGTTGACTGTTACCAGCGCCCCCTTGTGGCAGAGGTGCACAGCTGTGAGGTAGTATTTTTTCATATACTGTGCATAGACATATATAAACAGTCTATGCTACAATCTAAAATTATTATTAATCTAAAAAATGTTTGTTAAAAAATAAATCCAAAGGTACCGGGTGTGGTGCCTGAGCGCCCTCTATGGGCCAGCTGCCACTGGTGAAGTTCCAGTTAAGAGTTGGACAGGTTCAAAGCATCAGTGTTTACTGCTATTCTGACAAGTCTGGTATTCACAGCGTTACTAATACTGAATACAATTTACAGGAAACAGTGCTGCATTCATTCATTAAACAGCATCTAGTAGCAGCCAAACTAAACCAATAGCGTTATACAAAATACAACCAGGAGATCAGTTGTTCCACTCAGTCCTGAACCTCCCAGCAACCACTCCCCACTGTGCAGCAAACAACAGGGAGAGACAGGCTACTTACCACCACACATGAAATCCAGACAGAAATACTGAAATCTGGGGAGGATCCCAAACTGTGAACTCTTACTAGACCCCTTACCTTCTCACCCCCTCCACAGGGGGGAAGCAACAGAGTGGAGAAAATGAAGTTGGATGACCCAGATTTGAAGTTTCTACACTACATGAACAGTGGGGGGTCCACTTCTGCTTTCAAAGATTGACAAACTAAAGATAATTCAATCTAAATGATTCAAAAACATTCATTCAGTATAAAACATCAAAGGAAAGAAGATGTCAAAAACAGAATAAATTATACATCCACCACCACCCTCCATGTGACAACTGTTGTGTGGAGCCTGAACACAGACATGGTAAAGGACAAGAAAGTCATGAAAAGAAAAATATATTCTCACTGCAAAAACTAGTGGCCATGAAGAAAAACTATGAATTTTTGAAGTCAGCAGTACATATAAGAGGAGAGACATTCAATCCACACACACATATGTTTGAACAATGGTGCTGATACGATGGTCTTTGTACCTTTTTCACGAAATAGACACAACATCTTCAATAACAGCAGCTTTTTCAGTCACACTTTGGTCGACGCTTTTCACACATGACGAGAAGCCCCTTCTGAGCAGAGGTATATTTATTTTTTTCATTTTGTATTTTCTGTCTTTCTGCTCCTCAAACCAAAGAACAAGTCAAGGTCAGTTCATTAGAAGGAGGGTGGAGGTGTCCCAGACAAAGAGCCAATAGGAAATAGAATGAATCCTATAGACTTTAGTCTGTATAATCTAGAGTATGTCACAGAGTGGGACAAATCTTACAACTGATATTCATGGTCCCCAGATGATGAATCTTAAACATGATGTTAATCCATTGATTTTCTTCTACCTGCAGGTTGACTTTTTGGTCTTCCAGTAAAATCGTCAGTGTTCATCAAACTAATTTAGCTGATGCTAAACACATGCAATTCCTGTTAGCCTTTTCTGGATTAGTGCTTTTATTTCTCAGAAGACCCCCCCATACACAAGATAATACATAACTAACCTCAAGGCCAATTCATACTTTCAGCGTCTGCATGGTCGTGTTGGTGCGCGAGGGTCCGCGTGACGTAAATTTCGTCATCGAACAAGTCAGCAAGCGCTCGATGGGACAGGCGTGGAGCTGTCAAAAGATGTGACCGTGCTGCCTGGGCGCAGAGGGCGCAAGCAACTGCACATGTGTGAAAATCAATACAAGCAACTGCACTGCGCTTGGGCCAGTATATCAACATGGACGCCTTCATGGAGAAACTTTACAAGGAGGTTTGCCGGTACCAAAACCTTTACAAGTCTTTGAGGGTGGTGCATGGCGTGCATCTGCCAGGCGCACTAGCAAGCTGCAGAATCAAGTATGAATTGAGTGCGTCCGCATCCACAGAGCACATCGGTAGTCCACTAGGGGTACATGCCCCCTTTGCGGAAAGTATGAATTGGCCTTAAGGCAGTGGATCAGTGGTAGAGTAGTTGTCCACCAATTGAAGGGTTGCTGGTTTGATTCCCACTCCTCCCAGTCATTGTCCTTGTGCAAGACACTTTACCCACCTTGCCTTGTATGAATGTTGAATGAATGGTTCGGTGGTGATCAGAAGGTCAAATTGGCCGCCACTCCACCGTCAAGTCTGCCGCAGCGCATTATTATTATAAGCAGGCAAGTACCTGGAGTGTAGTATATTCATGTAGCGCTTTTATCACCTTAGCTTTACAAGGCATCTCATTCACCCATTCACACACCAGTGGCTCCAGAACTGCCATGAAAGGCGCTAACCACCATGGAAGTGTCTTTGAGCAAGACACTAAACCCTAAGACACTTCCACGTTTGGATAGGAGGAGCCAGGGATCAAACTCCTGACCTTACAATTTGTAGACGATCCACTCTACCACCTGACCCACAGCTACCCCCAAATCTCTCCTTCTGGACACAAAGTAATTGCACTTAAATAAATAATGGAATTCATCCCCTATTAGTCCACTATTGCAAAATGAAGACACAGTTCTGCTAGTCAATATATTGATGCTTTGTAACTACTGGAGGACTGCTGTCAAAACATTTAAACTTAGTGAAATAGCATCTCAAAGATTCATCAAGGGTCTTACAAAGAAGAAGTTTACTCCTACCTACAGCCAGTCCTGTACCTGCATGGCAGTTAACCTCCATACTTTGTGGTTCATGCTATTTAGTTAATGTTAGCATGCTAATAGTAAATTAAGATGGGGAACATGGTAAAAGTTATACCAGCAGTGTGGTCCCTCACACTCTGAACAGCTTCAGCTTTGCAGCAGAAGATGTGAACTAAGTAGCACTGTGATAGTGTCACAGACACGTGACATCAGCAGTAATTAAAGTGTGCAAATCAGAGTGTTATTCTGAGCAAAGAGGAGATTTTCTCAGTGTCGCATCATACATGGGAGGAAGGTTTCTCAGAGGGCAGTGAATAGAGATCAGTTCTGTCAAAAGCACCATCAGGCAGACCAGACGAGCTTCCCCAGAAGATCAACACATCAAGCTTTGTTCACTGAGAAAGAAAAGCAGAATTTACTAAATGAAGGACACAAGACTCCAATTAGCAAAAGTCCTGTCAAAAGTAAACTGTCTGGTAGTGATCACAGAGGACAAGCAGCGTCTCTAAACCTCTCCTCAGGAGAGTAAACAAGGACAAACGTTTGGAGTGGGCTGAGACAAAGCACAATTTCACACTGGATGTTGGGGAAAAACTCCTGTTTACTGATGAATACAAGCCAGAGATAAAGTGGCAGGAACAGATGGGTGTATGTCAGGAGACCAACAGGTGAGGGGATGCTACCACAGTGGATCAAACCCACAGGGAAACATGGTGCTGGGAATATTCAAGTGTGACAGGGTGTTGTCTCCAACCTGCCCAAACAGAAGCACCACTCATTCTTCAGAGACGTGAAGCTCCGCCCTCTGGTTTGTGTCTGTAGAGACTGATCCATTCTGCAGCAGAACAGTGGTCCGAACATAACTCAAGGAGATCTGACTGTCAAGGACTTTCCTCCACAGTCACATGAACTCACTGAACATTTGAAGACCAGGGACAAACTTTCCTGACAAGCTCTTTGGATGTTGGACATTGTCACATGCGAGAACATTAGCTTTTTGAAGCAACGGAGTGAAATAGTTAATAAACATTAAGATAATTTCAAATTCTGGGATTGTTTTTTATTACAATTACTGTCATCATTATTATCCTTATTATTATTATTATTGAAAAAAGTCACATTTCATTTTGTGATCAATCTGACTTTATTAAATGTACCATAGTTGTCTGAGAGTATTTGAACCAGCTTCATTTAAGGACCAATCACTTTGATAGTGCACATTATAGGAACCCGTGAGAACTTTCACCTATTGGTGGTGTTAAATGAAAAGATACAAGATCATGATGATACATCTTCAAACCTGAATGTCCATATCTAAGTAATAGAAATCCTGACTCACACACTGACTAACTGCTAACACAACAGTGGCAGGACCATAGATTGTATATAGAAATCGAATGAAGCAAGCGGTGCCCAAAAAAGTGGAATACCACCGACAGCCACTAGGTGCTCACTCCAAACAAATTCTGGCTCCAGTTGACTTAAATGAAAAAATGGTCATTTTCAATCCTGAAATATTCAATCAATACATTTTTCCACAAGTCATTCTGATGTCAGATAAAGTCAACTCTTCTTCTCTGTGATCTGGTTCATCTGAAAATCTGAAAAAGAGGAAGATTTAGGGGAGGGGTTACTTTGATTGACAGACCTGGTCTCCAATGATTTACAGATGGTTTGGAGGCTCATTCACCAGTGAACTCCAGTCTCATCCACATTGTACAGTGATGTTGGGTTCAGGGTCAGACCCACCTCTTCACTCCTCCCTTCATATCCAAATATGGTCACTTCTGGCTCCAAAAAAAAGCAATATGGTAATGTTCAAACACCTAACTCCTGACTCCAACGTGTGATGTCACATTAGCTTTTGTCCATTCAGTATTCAGTCTCTGGGCAGGACTAAACATGGACAGTGCACAGTATGACTGGTTGATTACAGTAAGTTGATTAGTTCACTATCAATTCATTTAACAGCAGTATGCATTTTAGAGCAGATGGATGTAAGTGAAGGGTGGAGTGGGGCTGAGGATTTGTTGGAATATATTAAATACATATTGACTTTCCACGATGTGAGACGCTGTGGCAGAGCTGTGTGAGCATCGTATGCATGTGTGTTATTAGCAGAGGCAGGTACTGTATATAAAGTGCTTTTCCATCTTTTGGGCGCAGCTGAAGCCAAACTATTGACTGATTGATTAATCAATAAGAAGAGACTGTGAAGAGAGGTGGTGGAGCTGTGGGTAAGGGCTGCAGGGTAGTGACTGATAATTCATATACCAGAGTAAAAGGAAGGGGGAGAGAGAGGGGGAGAGACTAAGAAAGGCAATGAGTATGGGAGCCGGTGATTGATTGACATCTGGTGGGAGACAAGCTAAAAGCCAGGAGATGCATGGCCAACAGAAAAAAAATGATGGAAAAGAAAGAGAGGCCAGTGATTGATTGTGGAGTATTACCTTGAAAGGATGAGAGACAGTGGGATGGGGGAGCTGGAGAGAGGAGGGTGGTGTGTATATCTTGGGACAGTAGATATAGGCCTGGTTTTATTCAGCTGTGATTCATTGTGCTGAGGTTTACTCTCAGCCAAAGTTTGAGGCTGGGTTCCCACATGCATCCACCTGCTGCAGAGACCAGACACTCAGCTCTTCTGTTTTATATTTAATCATATTTTAGTAAATTGTGTGTTTCTCTTCACTGTGTTTAATGTAACTAACATTACTTATCTGATGGCCTTCATCAATCCACCTCTCATGTTCAAATGTTCACATTCACTTGAACTAATTTAACACTTAATTATAAGTAAGTGGCTCTTGTGAAATTATTTTTTTAACTGTGAGTAGTCTTTTATACAGTAATAAATTCAAAAACTCTACATTGGTATTGAGTTAGTTTCAGTTAGAACTAGGGATGGTCCTATCCGATCCACTGGATTGGTATCGGGTCCGATTCAGGCCAAAATGACTGGATCGGATATTGGATTTTTCTTTAAGAACCTTTTTATAGTTTATAGTTGTTGCACAGTAAACGTGGTGTTTTTAGATGTCAGTATTTAGCAAATTACATCCATAAACGTATTATTAACAACTTTTAGAGTGACAAAAAAAGTATTGGATCGGTATCGGACTGGTATCGGTATTGGACGATCCTCAATGCTGCAGTATTGGTATCGGATCTGAAAAAGTGGTATCGAGTCATCCCTAGTTAGAACCACCACTTCCTGTCCAACATGCCTTGTTCAGGAAGTGATGGTTGTTAATCCAAATTAGGAAATCTTTAAGGTTCAAGGTTACTTTATTTATACCCATGGGTAGATTTGTTGTGCAGTTTAGGTACATTCATCCTTCCACACCAGGCACAAACATGTAATAACAAGTAAAAACCAACATGAGCCGTCTGTACAACAATGGCTCCACAAATCTGGACATAGAAAATAATACAAAAGAAATAAACAGAGGATAAAATAAGACGAATCCTCTGGGGTAAAACCAGGGTGAAGAAGAGGAATTAAAGAAAGTTAAAAACCCCTAAAAGAAGTTTAAAACCAGTAAGAAAGTTTCAAAACCCAAACAATACATAAATACAAGAAAAGTAAAAGGGAATAAATAACCAAATTAAAGCTTTTAGATGTCATTTTGGGTTTGATATACGCAGGGAGTGTGAATAAAACTGATTAGAGTTACCACAACACATTTCAATCATGAACCCATTGATAGCATATCTCTGCCCCCACACACACACACAGTTAGCCTACCTCCAGCTCAAAGGTGCATCCTCAAACTGACGAATCAAAAACATCAATAAATAAGAAGACAAAGATCTGTGTTTTGTTTGTATGCTTGAAATGAATGAAGAATTTTTAGGTTGAGAAAGTGTCTTAATGTTGGAGTAAAGTCATCCAGTAAAGAAAAAGCGGCATGGCCTGTGGGATGAACTTCTGATGGGAAGTTTTTTACAGTCATGGAGCGCGATCAGTGATTAATCATTACCACTATTAATTCATACTTTGTATCTTCTGTAATAAGTTGCTGTGCTTGCTCTGTAGGATGGTTAAAGCTATTTCAGATGTTTGATAGTTGAAGGCAGACTGTGGTGTGATGAATCCAGGACAGGCGTCTTACAATGGCACTGATCAATTTGGACATATTGTCTGGTTTGTAGAGTGGGAGTTGCAGTGAGCAGTTGTTGACGTAGGCCGACTGTGTGTGTGTAATTGCATGTGTATGTTCATGTATGTGGTTGTATTTGGGGCACTGGGACGATTAGCAACAGTAGCAGCAGGGAAGAGGCAATGGGATTGGCCAGAGGACGGGGACACCAGCAAAGCTTGTAGGATGCTCCATATCAGCAGTGGCGAGAACCTACTGACAGCAGCAAACCATGAACCGGTGCCAGGGCGTTGAGGCATGTGCCAAAATAAGTCTGAGCCATTAATTCACCACCTCACAACTTACAGGACTTAAAGGATTTGCAGCTAGCATCACCTTCAAAGGCCTGAAGCTGTTTTGGCAGCATGTGAAAGACCAACATCCAATTAAACCAGTGGTCGTAATGTTTTGGGTCAGTGGCTCCTGTGTGAATTGATTCTTCCAGCATCAGAAAAATAATAAAGGAGTTTATCAATTCCTGCATCCAAGCATCATCTTTTCCTATTTGATAATAATAATCATAATAATAATACATTTTATTTGTAAAGCAGTTTACATTGCAGAAAGATCAGGAGAGGAGACAAATGCCTGGACGAGCTTCTCAACGTCAGGGAGGGTGGGAGTGGAGCAGAGATTTGAAATGTTTCTTAGTTGTTGAAAGGCAGAGGTGTTTGATGTGAGGCTCAAAGGTCAGATGAAGGTCAATCCTAGTGATGATAGATTAATGTCCTGGTCAGAGAACATTTGTGTTACACCCTACTTCATTTATCAAACCAAACATAGAGGATAATATACCGTATTTTCCGCACTATAAGGTGCATCAGATTATAAGACATACCTTCAATGAATGAATTTTAAAACTGTTTTCATATACAGGCTGCACCACATTATAAGCAGCATAGAATAGAAACTACTGTAGTGTCTGGGGTTGTGTTATCATCCATCTAGATGAAGCTGCACTAAAGTGAATGTCAACAAAACAGTCAGATAAGTCAGTCAGTCAAACTTTATTCATAGAAAACAAACCAACGTTCTGACAACTCCGTTCACTCCACAACAAGCTAGTACATTCACAATACGGTACCGTACGTACCAGTAGCTCTTACCGGTATTTGCGCCGCCTTCACTGAAAACAATGTATTTCCAACTCCATTTGTCACAGTTCAAAGCTACTTGAACAGCTGTTTGATTTTTTTCTCCGAGGTAACGTCAGTGACGTAGTTTTATCTTTTACCAACAGCAAGGTACAACAGGTAGTGCAACTTTTTATCACCTAGTTAGTGCATCACAAACGTGGAGGGAACTTTTCCCTGATTCAGTAAAAGAAACAGTCT
>OOFC01008745.1:5229-18414 GCA_900323345.1 Pseudochromis fuscus
ACAGAGCTGCCAGGCAATCTGGGGACAGCACATCCAGCATTCATACCACCACCACTCCACGAGAGGAGGACAGACCAGGAGGTGCCGTCCAGTCTCAACTGACCCCACCAGTTTGTCCTCATTGACCTTGTCGAGCGGCTGAAGCAACAACATCAACAAACGAAAAAAAAAACACAGCTGAAAACATGTGATCAAGACTTGGGGCATACCCGGGAACTTCAGACTAATTGAGCAATTGTTATGTGACCTTAAAGCTTCCACAGAATAAATATTCAGTTCTTATGAAATCCCCAAAAATGAGCAACATCATAGCAGAGATGAAAGATAGTCTAACCCTCATTTCAAACAGAGGAGCTGTGTCAAAAAACGGGTCTTTCCAGAGCTACTGTAAACTCTTTAATACATGTGGTAACAGAGTATTGTATCAATGTCGACTGTAATAGAAATAAGAAAGACAGTGTTGCTTAATGCTAGAATCAGGGATCCAACTAACAACTGTTTTGATAGTTGATTATTCATCGACTGTTGAAACAATTAGTCAACTAATCGGATTATTAAATGGCTTTGATTTAGCTTTTAGCTTTTAAATTTAGCATGATGTCGTACGGTCTTTAAAATTGCTAAGTTAAATAAGTCATAAAACATCTAGCTAAATAAGTTGTTCAATTAGTGGGTTCAAAAAGCAACTCCAGAAAATAGTGCGCGAGAGAGCACTCTATGCACTTGTTGAGTTTCAGAAATAGCAACAGAGTGAGCGCTCTTATCGCGCTGCGTCTGTAAGCTATCGTGTCAAGGTCCCACCAGGTTGTTTAATTATGTTAATTAAAAATAAAGAAAGATGTATACTTCAATCAAAAATACATCTTTCCATCAACTGTGCTGCAGCTACCAATACAAAAATAAATCAGCATTGGTCACCGCCATATTGTTTACTTACCTCTAAACTACTGAGCATGTGCAGGGAAGTATCGCACTCCACTGAAAAACATGTCTGGCTACAATAGTCAAAAATTTAATTCACTGACAACTCTTTTCAGGATTGATTTTTGTCAACTATGTCAGCTAATGGTTGCACCCATAGCTGGAATTGTAGTTTAATTTAAACTTTTAGGTAATTTTAATCTTCAGAAAGATGTTAAACATTCAGAGATCCACAAGGACTCGCAGTTTATCGAGGACAACTTCTAACTTCTGACCCAAATACATTTAAATGCAACTCTGGTCAAAACAACAGGTTAGTCAAAGAACCTGAAATGGAAAACAGTGAACTGCTAAAAGGTCAGCAGCCTGGAGGTCTCATTGTTCTCTGCAGTGCAGCAGTCAGAGGTTATTTAGGATCAGTGCAGGTGTCTGTATGTGATTGAAGAGGCAGCCTGTTCTCCATCTACAAAAACAGATTTGATAAACAAATGTGATGCTGTGCTGGTGTACGTGCCAAATGGAGGCTCTGTTTCTGACCAGAGATCACCAGCTTTAATAGAACGTTTTCTTTTCCTACAGCTGAAAGCTTCATTCATAGCTACACAAATTATACAAATAAACTATTATTAATTTGCCTTGTTGCTCTAGTATTAACACCACATGACATACGATAAAACTGAACCTATTCTTAAGCATTCCCGAAAACTATTGCGAGTTCCTGAGTCCTTCCATCAACAACAAAGCTCTGCAGGAAACTCTGAAAACAACGTTGACCTATCAGAACAGTGGGCTGGAAGGAAACGCAGCCGAAGCCTCTGACTCGGGTCTAAATTGGGCTTGTAAGGCTGTGTGGGTTATCTGAAGGCGACATCTCTCCCTCTCAGAGTGGAGCATTACTAAGCTGCAGCTCTCTCACTACAGCTGCCTTCCTCTCCGCTCACTTTCCTCCCCAGTCCTTTCCTCAAGTCTCCCCCGACTCCTCTGTCATTGTCCACATTGATTTGTGTCTACATTGTTTTGCTGAATCCCGCTGATGTCGCTAGTGTCACTTCCATCTGCCTGTCTGTCTGTCAGGCCGCTGTCCCATGACACTGAGACAGCTCATGAGGAGGAGGAAGAGGAGGAGGAGGAGGAGGAGGAGGATGAGGACGAGGGGTTGCGAGGAAAAGAGTACGACTCATTCAGCACGCACACCCACACACAGACCGTCAGACATTGATGTAACAAGTCTAATGATTTGCATCTTGTTGGAAGATCACGATTTGCAGCCCACATCACCAGTCATCAATCACTGGTTTATCTGTGGGAGACGGATCAGATGAATGAAGGTGAGAAAACAAGACTGAATCAAAAACTGAAGAGATGGGAGTGTGGTGTAAAAACAGGAGGGAGGTGGAGATGATTATGTGAATCTTCACATATTGCAGAACTTGATGTCTCATTTTCTGCGAAATAACTCAGCTCATTCCCACGGAGAAACTTTTATTTGTGTTTCCATTTTTCTCAGAAAGGCTCGGAGGTCACGATGCCAGGAGCTGAAGGGGATTTAGTGTGCTGCTCAAGAACATTTCAAGAAAGTAGAGACTGGCCGGCAGAAGGGTCATGAACCTCAGATGTCAAGTTGATCCAACAAGCAGCTGCACTGAATACTATGAACACACTGCAGTTCACTGTCTGTTATATGGAAAATTAACATGTATATTCTAGATTTTGGGGTCATAGTTTGGGCTTTAAAATAATGCAATGAGCCCTTTAGACTTCACGAAGAACTGATCAATCAAAACAAAAAACTGTTTTGTTGTGGCTCTCGCTTTTCTGGGAAATCATTTGAGAAACTGTCCACGGATAAAGTAAAAGGACAGATATGTGTGGGTAGATTAAAATCTGAAAAATCAAAATGACTTTATCACATTGAGGTATAACTCAAATCCAATGTTTGCAGAAAGAGGGCCTACTAACTGCCTTATAAAACTGTTTCAACCAGAAATATCCTTAATAAAAGAGACAGTGACAGTGTAAATAATATTGCTATCCCTCTACGCATAGGTTTCTTCTAATCTATCTTTCTATCAGTATCAAAACTGATAGAACTTCATAGCCTAAAATTTCTTTGTAATTTATTTTTTTTTTCTTTTCTGAATCTACTGAAATTTTCTGAGACTCAATGAAAACAAATTGCAAGAAACACCATAAATTAGAGGAGGCTGCTGATAACAACACAAAGTATTATTGAGGCCGAATCAGAGAATTAGTATGGGATGCATCAGAGTGTAGTGCATAGACGTTTAATAGACGAAGCAAGTGTGATGTCACCTGCTGGTTTGTGGACTCATGTTTTGAAGCCAGGAGTTTGGTATTTGAATGTCGCCATGTTGGTTGTTTGGAACCAGATGTGACCAGGACTGATGAGGCGTGCCTAACTCTTGAACCCCAGGACACTGTCCAGTGTGTATGAGCCTCGACTTCAGTGCCAATCTCACTGAAGAACAGACATGTCAATCAAACTAACCACGCTTTCTTATGATTGAAAATGACGATTTTTGAATTGAAGTCAATTGCAGATTTCTGGGCCCAGCATCTAGTGGGCATCGGGAGTATTCTCATTTTCATATACAGTTTATAGTCTTGTGTCAAATTCCTCTCTAGCTGTGTTTTCTGTCTGAGGCTGTGAGAGTAGCTCCCATTTATGTAAGTCTGGTGACCTACGTTTCACTATTGGTACAAAATGAAGATGAGGAAGCTCTTTATCTACAAAATATAAAAATCCAGGGTCATCCGATTGATTAGTCTCTTAAGTTTTTGACTCTCACTATTCATTCTGCAAGTGAACAGCGCTGAGTAAAAATGCAAAATAAAACAAAAAATACATAAGTGGATGAACAACCTACAGGCACAGACAAATACAAACTTACACAACTAGTTTTCACAGAGGCACTGAAGACGATTCATAAACAGCTCAAACAACTGTCTGGTCTGAAGTCAGCCAGACGTGAAACTCTGCCAAGTCACCAAACCTCAGCTAGAAATCAAAATCAAGACACACACCATCATGGGTACTAATTTTACCTTTTCTGCCTTCAGCTGTGTAGGAGAAGCAGGTGTGGTGCGGTCTGACGTCACTGCACAGGCAGAGGAGGCTCAGTGTTCGACTCTGTAGAAACAAAAGAGAGAAATGGAGATTTAAAACACTGAAGATGAATTCTTTTCAGCGATCAGAAAACCTTTAAAGTCTCACAATTAGAGTGTTTTTAAATGCAAAACACTGTACTATACCTAAGAATATGTTATTTTTATGATAATCTGCCCAACTTTCACCATATTGTGATAGTTTTAGCCTTTTGTGTTTCAATAATCGGTGTGTGGCACTAATAATTGAGGGTGTGTGTGTGTTTGTGTGTTTCTGCACAGCAGCTGTAATCAGTTCCACGCTCATCAGGCCATCCACACAGACACATCTATTGTTTGTGAGGAGTCTGAACAAAGATGCCTGAGGCGGTCTATCTGTACTATAAACAAGTCTGCATACACGCAGATCAGCTTGCACACAAACACAGTTACAAAACCCCCTCATCAGATCCAATAGTGAAACAGGTATAACGTGGATGATATAAAGACAGTCGATGGATTGATTCCTTCCTCTGTACACAAAGAGAAACAGTTCATATCCTGTGCGGTTTCATCCTCACAACCTCTCTGTATCTTCCAACTCTTTCTTTTTAACATAGATGGTAATACAGAGGAAGAATGGAGCAGGCTGTGTTTGATGATTAGAGGTCAATGGGGCTAGGAGCAGTAGGGAGGAGAGCTCTTCAAGCAGGACACAGGAGGTGAAGTGGGGCCAGAGGAGGGGGCTGGTGGGTCTCAGCAGACATAATGTCCTGAGGGGCAGGCCCATTACTGTCTGGCAAATACAGTTCTAATCAATACTGATCAATCAAGGTCCACTTATCCTGCCACGCCAAGCATAATAACACAGTTTTCAGCAGAGGGGGGAGGGCAGGGGTGGATGAGGGTCAGTGATTGTGCGAGTGTCTATTTTACTACAGTGTCAGTCCCTAACAAAGCCAGCAGCGTCACTATGGATTTAAGGCTTAAGCTTCACCACCCTGAAAATGAAATTAAACTCTAAGTGAAAACTTCCCAACCATGGCAGGCTCTGCACCACAGAGCACAGACTCAGGGTTAAAGTGATTATACCTGGCTGCCCTGGGTACAGTGGGTCAGGTACTGCATACAGCCATCATCACACACACACATACACACACTCAACAACAAAGGTCAGGGACATCAAATCATACAAACAATGCTAAAATCATCTCAGAAAAAGACTCATTTACAACAGGCACTTCCAACTTGACTGTTAGCATGTGATATGCATTAGGAACTGAATGATAGAGAAGAGGGTTTACTAAATATTTTGTACACAGAAGATTTCCTACATCTGGTTTTCTCTGAAACCACAAATACAAAGTTGTCGAGCTTTTCCCATTAAGCTCTGAGGAAGGTACACTGAGGCCAAAACGTCAATCCAGTTACCTCTGCATTCTTGTTGTTCTAAAGTGCTCCTGTTTTGGGTTAAAATATGCATTTTCTATCTAAAGATTGACCAAAACAAGCTACTTAAGTGCAGCACACATTAGCTGCATCATGTAACATCACATCCATTGGTCCCCTAGTGCATGCTGAGCCTTTCAGACTGCAGTTGAAGTGCAGAATTGGAGGAAATGTAATACATCTCCCGTTTCTCTGGAGGGTCACTGCATCAAAATACAACCCGAGCGTGAGCTTTTACAGAAAACAATAGGTCCAGGAGCTTTGACATTCACAGGCTCACACACAGTCACAACTGCAAAAAACAGGAGTAAAAGGGACTCACACAGACATCGCTGGTAAACCACATGCGCGCCACAAAACTACATCCTTACAAATTACCACAAGATTGAATCATCACCTTCCTGCCAAACAGGCTCAACTTAAAGTGTTTGTTGTGATGATCACAAAGCTGGTTGTGTGTGGCTTTGCTGTGACTACTGGAGTACCTGTTTCTGTGACCAAATTCTGGAGCAGCTTTTTATAAACCGGTTTCTAACATCAAAGAAACGTGTATGTTGAAGGCGTTGGATCTGTAACGGCATGGACAACTTCCACCGGGGCTGATGAATGGCTGTGACATAGCAGAGCACCCTGCAGTCCAAGTTTGACAGAAGACTCATGAACACTGGGATGAAGACGAATGACCGCTGTGGCCTACAGAAGCACTGCATTATAAACGACACTGACCCTTTGAGAGCACCGCTGCATTCAGAGCAGGCGTCCACACATGACTGCTGGAAAGTCAACTTGTGTCACTGGGACTCTGGTTATGTCTTGAGCAGCTGCTGTATATTTAGTAGAGGAGCTGATTGTGAATGTCTGTGTACGTACAGTGTGTTTTCAGGACAGCAGGACAATGAGTTCAATGTAAATAACTCTATAAATACATAAATTCGCACAGCAGAGGTGTTACAGAGAAGAAAGTGCAGCCACCACAGATGGGATAAGAAGAAAGTCTGTATATGTGACTGCAGGCGTGTCTTCACCATCAGTGGCATTATGATGCGATTAAGATAGGATTACTGTCACAACTCTGATGCATGGATATTTTAGAGCATTTGCTGTGTTAGTCCACCTCCAGAGTTTAGCCTACTGAAGTTTTTACTCACACTGGAAAACCATCACAATATCTGTGCAGCCTCATACTGTTACAGTGCATGCTGAAAACCACACAGGTTTTATAAATAATGATCCCAAATGCAGAAAAGCTTAGGGAGAATTCCCAGCTTGTCAGTGCGTACATCAATATAAGCTGAAAGTAGTTTATTATGTTCCTAATAAACAATAAACAAAGCCATTTAAGTACATTTCTAAAATACTGTGCATAGATAACAATTGAAATATCAGATAACTTGATCTTGGTCAAGTGTGCACACTGAAACTAATGAAAAAGTCATAACTAATTGATTAGCTGCACTGAAAATTAATCTGCAATTATTTTGACAACCAATTTATAATTTCACTACACAAATAATGAAAAAAACCCTCAATCATCTCTAGTTGTAGCTCCTGTGAATTTGAATTGTCACTTTTATATTATCTAATACAAAAGGCATTAGAAAACCTTGTGTAGGTTAAGAAATTGTCAATCCATCAATCAATCAATCAATCAATCAATCAATCAATCAATCAATCAATCAATAATTAGAACAAGTTAGTTCCGATCTAGGTAGTAGGAGTTCAGTTAATCCAAAATCTAACAGCCAGCTGTGTCATTCTTACTTTTTTCCTGTAAAATTATAATCACTGAAACTCCACAGTTTGACAGACACCAGCAGATACTTCAGTCTATTCTGAATATTGTGTCTATGTTTGCATATTTACATATTACACAGTAGTCTCAACTGTGTAATGAGCGCACATGCTGCAGGAGAGGGAGGAGAAGCCCCCTGTAGAGTTGGGTTTGCAGTCCTATTCACACCCCAACACTGGGAGGTGGAGACTGCCACACTTTCATCCTTTTCATATCCCTGCTCCTCTGCACACCCCCTCTGATTCCCACTGCTCGGCTTATTCGAATTGAAATGGAGCAATTGGTGTGTTAGGAAAAAAGTCCTGCAAGTGAATGACACGTGGCTCTGTCCCGAGGTAAAGCTTCCAGCTGAGAAGATCTTCATTAGGATGAGGACAGTGTCACACGAGGGTAAACCTGGAGCTGCAGAATGAAACCTGACAGTGTGCTCCCAGAGGAACCCTGACCACACTATAAATAAATCAAGTTGACAGTTGGTCCAATCACTCAACCGCTGATCAATATGAGCCAAAAGATTTATTCTATGCATTAAATTGATAAGATGCCTGTTCAATTTGCAAAGCACAGGCAGAATCCAATGCAAATCAATTAGTATATTATTTTGTATTCAATACAAAATGCACTGTAGAGCAAATCTGGATTGCTTTTTCTCCACAGTAAAATACAATAATAACATTTAGCATTTATTTACACATAAATGTGATAAATTTGACTTTACATGTGGATGTAAAACAAACTAAAAACGTCTGTTAACTACAATATTACTGTATTTTTTTTACTGCGTTTTACAGTATTTTTTTGCACATCTATTTTTTAGTTATTTATTTTTGGTTTGTTTTTTACAGTGTGTTTACTGCCATCAATCAAATACATCAAGGCTGTAATTATTTACTCAAAGGATTAATGAAAAAACTTCTAAACTCACTGTAATTACATAGGAGTTTGTTCTCATAAACATTTCTAAAGGCTCATATTCCTCATTATAACTGTGTGACAAACTCATGATTGATACAGATTCTAACTGTCCATGTCCAAATCAGACATGTCTCACTTTGTAAGAACAGAGTAGAGTCCACTGACTGTGAGCTTTCACTCTGGGCAACACAAGAGGAAAATACAGCGATGAAGTCATACACAACACACAGAGCTGCTTTTACCAAAACCACTTGGAAACGTCGCTGTCGCTGTTTGATCGCTATGCTGGTGCTGGTTGCCATAGGAACGTGAAGGTGGACCAGCAAAAGAGACATACGATGTAGGCGGTGGGCCACAGGCAATCAGGACACACAACCTGAGAGTGGGGAGTAAATAATGAGACACAACGCAGCGATTCACACACCATCAGTTGGTCATTTCTCAGCATGATGCGAGGCTCCGCTGCAGCAGACTGCAGCAAAGCAAACATGCAACAGCATGTGCTCCATTGAAACTTTAAGCTCTTTAAAGGTGCTGGGGTGCATCTTTTCACTCTTCTGCCTGTCCTCAGATGTGTTTCCTCCCCCCCCTTCAGTGGTTTAATCAGCCTGTCCGTCTCCCCTCGCGCTCTCCACAACCACGTGCCATGTGAGCATCAAAGCACGACTGAATGGCCTCTAAACTATTCAAAGACATGAAAAAGCTCAGGGCTGTAAAAGTGCACTCATCAGCAAACCTTCAGCATCTGTTACTTGTTTTTGTTTCCATAACATAATCCAGTCTGGCAAATTCCTTGCATTTTTCTACAGATAGTAGTCTATGCCGAATAAACCATCCATACATCAAACTGTTGATGCAGCTGTATAAAGGCATTTCTCTTACATCTGACAGAGTAAACAAAGAGGATTATGATTAACATCAGTGTACAATTGGAAGTTTACTGGCAAATCAAATAAATTAAATCAAATATGTACATGTATCTTCACTCATTGTCGTTCAGTCTGCATTAACATAATATAATCCTCAGCAGCTGTAAGTGAGAACGGCTTCTCAGAGAGTCCAGGCCCGCAGGTTTCATGTGTATCACATATCAAAACAGCATTTTGTCAGCACACAGACATTTTCTCAACACGCCGTCATTCTCCCGGCTCATCAAGGCACATAGCCTGGCGTCAAATGACTGTTGGCAGAGAGCATCGATTACCATCTAGATTTTTGTCAGCTGGCTACCTGTTGCAGCCGCCGCAGACCAGACCCTTATTTTGTCTGGCTGTCACACAAACAGCCGCAGACGCATTTTTGTGCAGTGACGCGCAGATCAGACACAAGATCTGTTGACCCCCAGTTTCACAGATTGTTTAATCCAACCTCAGAGCCAGGAGGCACATTCCTGACAAGACTAACACGTGTTTCTCTGGGACGACATGCAGGAGATTCAAGCTGTAACTTCAGCAATAACTTATCATACTGAGAACTTTTATGTTAAAACAATTGATATGAATATCCATCTTTCTGTTGTATAAAAGCACGCAGTGACAGCTTTAAAAAAGAAAAAGAATTATGACTGTAATAAAGATACTGAGCTGACAGCTCATAATGTAAAAACATATGAACCACAGACAATGAGGGAGCTGAGCTACAACCTCGTGGCCTCGGCCTCTATCCCCATGGGTGTGCAGTGAGACTGGGTGTGTTTCTGTGTGTGTGTGTGTGTGTGTGTGTGTGTGTGTGTGTGTGTGTGTGTGTGTGTTTGCAGCAGTAGCGACGGGTCCTGGGGGTGACTTACACCGTCACAGCTGTTGCAGCTCCCACAGAGACGTCTCAGGGGACAACAGTGGGCTACTGCAGCTCCACACTGATTAACCCAGGGGCGTGCACAGCGAACCATCAAGGAAAATGCTCTGTCACACGCACTTTTACACACAAACACACACACAGTCAGAGGCAGGGCTGCATGTTTAGCATAGCACTTAAAACATTATGGTATAGCTTAAGGTTAACGTTCATTAAATAATTCAACAGTACTCATCTCCTACAGCAACAGACAATGGACCTGGGATTTTGTTTATATCTCTCTCTGTGTTTTACTCCTATAATCCATTTTTTAATCATTAATTATCTGAATGAATAATTTAGCTGTTTTATCTTATAACTTATAGATGGCTCCATGACAGAACAAACAAACTCAACTAAGATCCATTTTCCAGAGATAATGTAATGGAAGATTCACCAGACCGAGCAAAATCTTTGTTGACTCCGTACAGTGTTTGCCCGTTTTTCAAAACTGAAAAAGAAATGTGTTTCAGCCGAGAGGGAACTGAGTGGCTCGAGTACAGAGAACATTTTATCTGACTGTTGTAGTTTGAAACAAAACAATAAACCACGCAATCATTCATCAATGTTTGGGAGTTTAGTCAATTAAGGTTGTTGCATCTATTAGTTTAAAATCGCTGATGCAATACAATGCTAAATAAAGCACACGATGACCCACATTACACCTCATACATCATCTTGAATATGCAGAAACTAATGGAGCTTTATATATCTAAATTATTCCTTTAAAAGTGGAAGTTTTAAACTCAATGAATGTATTAGAATGACTGAAAAAGCACAATAAAGAGGCTCCTATAGGACACAACACCCTGACTTCTCTGTTTGTACACTGTTCCCTGTGACTCACTATTCACTGGAGTTGGAAAAGTAAAGACGGCACTCCTGTAATTAATAATTACAGACAGAACTATGTAAAAAATGATCATGCATTATACAGCGACAGCTGGGGAGGCACGCCTGTCACTGCACTACGTCAGTGACACATGCTTTCCTGATTGAGAATGGTGTTGTGTTCATGTTTGCTCACCTGTCGAGAAGATGACAGCTCTGAGGGCAGACTGCGAGAATAATTCAACTAACGTAAATACATCTGTCATATTCAATCTGTCTCGCACAATACTGATTAGCCAGCATTTCCCCCTTCAACAACTCGGCTGAGCAGAGACGCTGGGAAACGCGGCGGTAACGGCAGATTTGTAATTTGCTCCTCCTGTTTCCAGAGACTCATGGCTAAGAGAGAGAAATTGAGGCAGATTATCTCAAAATAAATAAAAATCCATCTTTACTGTTTATAACGCTGCATGCTCTGATGTGATTGGACACAACACTCTCAGTGGGCTGTGATTAAGAGGTTCACTGGACTATTATCACAATTTCTCACAAATCCCTTAAACAGGGACACAGGAGCAGCAATGAATAAGTTCAGGAGACACTCACTTCACCGCCTGCAGGTAACAAATCACGGTCTCTGTCAAGAACGTCCAGAAGTTCCCACAGTGGATGGGCAGAAGTTGCTGACATGTGGTTTTTTGCACATACTTTTCTCTGACCTATGTTTCTGAGAGTGCACACTATCTAAAACAGTTGTAACATGTTAATTACCAAACTTCAAAGGTGATGGATGGAAAATTAATCTTTGTGTCAGCTAAGGCCAGGTCAAGCATTTCTCAGCTGAACTAACTAGTTTCAGCTTCACATTTACCGTGTTCAACAGATATTTAGGTGCTATCAATCTTTCCATGTAACTAAGCAAAAAGACTTACCAGCAGCCTCTCATTTCAACGCAACACGTCTTGCTTCCTCCAGCATGCATTTTCTATCTTCCTACAATAATGCTGTCACAGAGGAAGCAGGGGCAGGGGTGCGTTGATGTCTGTGAGCTGCTGGTTATTTCAAGGTTCTTCCTGTAACCAAATCACAGCAGTGACAGACTAATGAGGCTAAATGATGATGAGGCTTCAGGAAGAGAAGGCCTCCAGCGGGTAGGAGTGAAGATGTGTCAAACAGCTGGGAGAGAGTCGTGGCTTTCCTCCGGAAGCTTTGCCTTTATAGAAACACTATCTGGCAGAGAAGAGCTGGTCTCATCATATACGACATCCACCGAGAGTCAGAGCTGCTGCGCAATAGAAAATGACTGAAAGTCAAGTAATGATCATCATGTGATGAATATTGATTCCTATAAGGAAACTCTCCTGTTCAAAGGGCGAGGTCAGGGTTAACAGCTTGTTCTCAGGTCCTTGAAGTACAAGCCTTCATGTGAGTCCCCTGTAGCAGCTCCATCTCTGAGGTATATCCTGTGTTGCTGACATAGACAGATGGAAGCTCTCATTCAGCAGCCCCCTGACCAGACTCCCAGCCAAGAAGCAGACTTAAGAGTTCATCTCAATACTTCCAGTGACCGAATCAACAAGGGTCAAGCATGGGGTAAGCCTCAATCTAAAAATTCCTGAAGCACATTCCTCTGTGGACCTCACTTAAAAACAGATTATTTAATCAGTGCAGGCAAAGAAATGAGCCAAAAAGAGTATTTAAGGCTAAGAACGTCATCTGGCAACATTCACAAAATTTACTGAAGAAAAATAAAAAACACACTACTCCACTCAGTGTCTCCTCACTTCAGAAATAAACAGTGATGAGTGTTGTGCTGTATTGATCTCTGATGCTCTGCTGCCCTGCAGAGATATCACCAAACAGGGTCGGCCACACAGCGCTGATCAATGTCCCTTGAAACTGATACAATTTGTCCGGCAATCAATTGATTGGAAATGTATCAAACAAAGGACGTCTGTCAGCATTTTCTTAAGCCTGACTACCAGTGTAGATGAAGAAATAATGTGGTAAAAACACTCATTCTTTCCCATTATCTATCATTTTAGCCAATCAATTCAGTCAATAATAAGAACATTACCTAACAACACACTTCTGCTTTTACACATAAAGACGTATCTTGAGGAACATCTCCATCAGTGTAGTTTTTACCACGGCTGATTAATGAGAAGTGACACTGGTGTCCTCTTTTCTGCAACCTACTCTGCATGACACATCGACAATAGCGAAAGAGCACAGGGTCAAGGGGTGTGTGTGTGTGTGTGTGTGTGTGTGTGTGTGTGTGTGTGTGTGTGTGTGTTTGCTACCAGCTGTGAGTTTTGTCTTTGTCTGAAAACTGACTG
>OOFC01008748.1:1908-15791 GCA_900323345.1 Pseudochromis fuscus
TCGGTTTTTGTGTTTTTTTTTTTTTTTTTTTTCCTTTCTCTCTCTCTCTCTTTATTTTTCATTGGACAGTTGTAATATTTGCAAGTTGTGGTCTGTGTAGTCAAAATAATTCTTCATGTAGTGCAGGAAAACGCGTCTTAAAAGTCATTTGTAATTTATTGGATTACTTTCTATGAAGTTCTATAGAGGAAATTGAGGTTTAATTATTTTTATTAAACATATTCTTCTGACTATCAAATAAGTGTGACTTTGCCTTTTGCTTTTGTTCAGGGGGATCAAGACGGCAGAATTTTCTTTATGTTACACAAAAGCTAACACTCTGTTTCTCTTATATTACATATAATACATTCAGCATCAGGAAACTGAACTGAGGAGCAGAAGCTTCAGTCACAGCAAGTTGAGTTGTTAATGTCATGTTATAGATCTAAATGCAAAGCAGCATTATGACAGCTTGTTATAGTGACTGTATTGCAGCACTCAGTGTAAGTGTTGCACAAAAGTTTCTTCTAAATCTTAATGTAATGTTACCAACATGCACTTTGTCTTGTTTTTATAATTCATACTGCTGGAATTTAAGTTCAGTTTAATTTCAGTCTGAACATTCCTGAGCGTCTTTGTTACAGCCACAGACTGTGAACAGGAAGTGGACGTAGTGACCGTGACGTCATCCGCTGGTTTGTGAACAGGAGTTTGGGATTTGGTGTCGTCATGGTATTTTTTTGGAGCCAGAAGTGACCATATTTGGATGTGAAGGGAGGAGTGAGGAGGCGGGTCTGACCGTTGAACCTGAGGACATCACTGGTGAATGAGCCTCCACACCACCTGTAAATCACTGGAGACCAGACCTGTCAATCAAACTAGCCACGCCCCTTTATAGTCCTCTTTTGAAGTCTGACATCAACTCAGATCTGAACTGACTTTCAGATGAATCACGAGATCACTGAGAAGAAGAGCTAAGTGGAGCTAATGACACCAGAATGACTTTATTATTTCAGGATTGAAAATGACAAAATGAGTTTTTGGAGCCAGCATCTAGTGGCTATCGGTGGTATTGCACATTTTTCCCCCACTTCTGTCTTGGCTTCAGTTTTGAGACCCTGTGACCATGTCCATCTTTCACTCAGTCCATAGTTAACGTAAAGGGTTAACAGGTTTTCTTGGTGCACGGTCACTCCCCCTCTCCTCCTCTGGGTGGTGCTCAGCAGCCTGTGCTCGGGCCTCCTCTTTGGAGCTTTACGTAGCAACCAAACCCAGATGACAAGTTGGGGCTTGTCTGCAGCGAGAGGCCAATGGGCTGAACTTCCTCCTGTTGCCTGCAGAGCAACAGGTTGACTGCTCTGAATCACACTGAGCAGCTGCTGCTGTGTCGCTGGGCTTTAAACACAAACAGGAGGGAATCCACACAGCACAGGAGCCTGGATCTGCCCCACAGGACACACTGACACAGGTGAGTGACTCTGGGCCTGTTTTATGAGTTTCGTTATGGTGTGTAAAGTCCAAAGAGACACTTTAAGAGAGTGACAAACTGCACCAGAGAATCAGCTGACAGTCTGAGGTCATTCACAGTCCTGACTCCATCTTCCTCTGTGCATCTAACAGCTTCAGGAAACACTGGGACTTTCACATTTAACTTGATGTTTGGCAGCGAGGCCTCCATGCACAGAGCAACAGTTCAAACTTGAATCTGCAGTTAAAGAGCAGCTGAATGTGCAGCACGTGGCACAAACTGGAAGGAAAGTGTTTTGATGGAGCTCGTGTCAGTGGAGGGTGTCCAGAGGAAACAGGACATGGGTGTGTTGCAGATATCTCTGAGTTTCCAGGAAAATAAAAGCCCCACGCGAACAACTGGGTGACGTGTTTCTTTTAACATAAAACGTAAACAGCAGAGTAAAGTGAATGATGGAGTATAGATATAGATATGTACATAACTTACACTGTAGTTTTGTTTTCACCACAGTGGTGCATTCACTAGTTAAAGCAGCGTAAACAGACACAGGATGTTATAAATCAACAGTGCACGGTCAGACAACATGTACACTACTGTAAGCTGCATCCACAGTGATGCTTTCTGTTCCTGTTTCTCTGTATTATCTGTATGAGCTGGAAATGAGTCACTGTCTGAGAAATATTTGTAATAAACCCACACAAAGCAAATTATCTTCACATGAGAGTTTAAGATCACAATCAAACGGCTGCAGCGTCTGATTTCTGTGTCGGTGGTGGAAGAAATGTTGCCACAGTAAACGTCGCACACAGGGCGCCCACTTATGATACACTGCTGTTCGGTCCTTACCCACGTACTGTATCATTTCAGAAATGATAACACACACACACACACACAAACTAAATGGGTTGCAGCAGAGCAGGCAGAGGACTTCAATCTTTCCATCAGGCGTAAAACAATGTCTCTTCAAAAACTACTTTGATCAGAGGGTGGAGATCAGTGTTATAGTCGCTGCTTACAGACGTCCTCTGACCTTATTCAACACAACAGTCTCCACAGTCAGTATCACACTGAAGTTTACTTCCAGAGATAAACAGTCAGACACGGTGGTAACAGGAGTGACCGATAGTTTCCTGTTATCAGCAGATAAAGCAGATGAAGCCATAAAGGTAAACGAACAGGGAAGTAAGGAGATAAAGAGGAGTGACGAAGCTGCCTGTCCAACTAATGCAGTCATAAATAATAATAATAATCATCAATAAAAACCAATAAAAATCATACCTTTAACCTTTACATTTAACTCTCTCAGCTTGGAAATGGCAACATGGACATCAAAAGACTCCTCCCTCAAGCACATTAACTAATAATAACTTTCCTAATGTGCTCATAGGCAACAAGAAGCCACCGAGGAAAACAGTTTAACAGGTGAGCAGGTAACATAATGTAGGAAATTAAAGGAAATTTAAAATGTGAAAAGATGAAGTTGTTGGGAACATTTTTTTCAGAGAAGAAAAAATCTGTGTGAGTAAAATTACAATAAAGTAACTTCCATCCATGGAAATATAACTTTAAATAAGCTCCAGCATTTTGGCCACAAACAAAACTCATGAACTTTCAGATTATTTCCACCTCCTGTGAAAACATCATTAAAAACATTTCTATGAACTCTTCTTTGAACATGTTAAACACGACAACATTTGAAGATGCTATATATCCAATGAATAATAGACACTAGTGTCTGTGATACGAACCAGTACTAATAATATTGATTGGACATATAGTGTCCAACAAATAGCTACTATTAGACAGTAATGGACGACATCATGGACACTCCATCCATGTCTCTAGTGACAGTCTCCTTACCCAGTGCACCATACAACTGTTTCTATCAAGCCTATTTTCTTATAAAAGTACTAAACAGAAATTCAAATTACACTGAAAATATGATGCATTTTTCCATGTAAGTTATTTTTTATTGGTTGATCAGCTTAAGTTGATCAGGTAGATGTTTGATGTGCTCTTAGTGTCTTCCTGTGCCTCTAATGTTCTTTTCCTCTTGAAGATTCGATTCCTGCTCTGACTCTCATCGCCATGGCAACTGCACCTCAGGGCATCATGGGAAGGCCGAAGTTTGGCCCCAGTGACCGTCTGATGGCTATGTTCAGGTCAGTCGTACAGAGACAAGAGACCTTATGTTATTGGACAACGAGGCTCAGAACAGTCACAATGAAACCACAACAGGCCTCGGACCATCAGTGGGTTTCCCTGCTGTTTTCCATACAGTACACACTTGGTGAGATAAAACTAACCAGGCTGGTATTTAACTAATTTTGTCTTGGTTAAACACAGACGGGCTGTGGTTCGGACAGATATTGTGTAAACGCGCTGAGCTGATGAGGTTTCCAACCGACAATTCCAGTCAAGTCCTCTGACAGATTACAGTTTCCTTGCCTTTCCCTGATTTTGTTTTATTTATTTTCCTCTTTTGAATTCCTGGGATTTAGGGCCTGCTCCCACGATCCTACAGAGGTAATTAAAACAAGACTGGGACGGATGCTGCACATATTTCTGCAACACCACGGCAACGGTGAAGGAAAAGCAAGGATCAGAGGTTTACCAACATTACTGAGAGATTAATCAGTGGGATGTGACCTCCACAGGTCTGTAGAGCAGACTGACTAATGATGACTATAACATCATTTTCTGAATCCATATTGTTCACAGAGTTGGTAAAGTGCTGCTGTGAGGCCAGGATCTGGTATTACAGGATCCTGGAGGCGATCGTCACTCAAAAGAAGGAAAGGCCGGACATCAGTGACATCTCTGTGAGTGTATACTGCCTCCCTGTGGCCACTGGTGGAACCGCTGTTGAGTTTAGTTGCAACTAGGACCAGGGTTGCAGACCCCTGAACTAGGGGCACTGTTGTGATGCAGACTGTGTGAAAAAACATGTGCTTTGTAGTAATGAGTGTGAAGTGAAACCCTTGGGTCTTGTGGTGTAGGTGCGTTGGATGCAGGGCGTCTTGGAGGATGATCTGATCCAGCGCTCTCTGGTGGCCTGTTGTCTGGAGATCACCTCAAACCGTCCCCCTTGTGACTTCCCTGTGCTCCTTCAGATTTTTGAACTGACGTCTTACGACTTGTGGAAGGTGTGTTTCCAAACTTGTCGACTTCTGTAGATTTACAACAGTTTTTTTTTTTAATTTACAGATATTTCAACACATGATCTGGGATGTTTAATCAGTGACATTCCTTAAATTCTGAGGATGGTTTTCCTGTGATCTGACAGATGATCGAGCCTGTCATGTGGGCTGAGGTGGGTCTACATCGTGCTGTACTCACACGCCTCACCAAGATGGAGGAGGACATTTTAGAGAGCTTGGCCTGGGCCAGTGACTCGCCGCTGTGGGACCAAATCAGAGCCAATGAGGGTCACCTTCCTGCCTGCCAACAGGTCGGCAGTAACTCACACACACTCTTTGTAAAAACATGCACAGCTCTCCAGTGTGTCTGGACTGTACTGAGGGCTTCTTGTTGTGTCATACGCAGGTGATTCCTCGTGCACAGCTTGAAGATCCAGAGAGAACGAACGCACATCCTGAGCCAGACCTACCACAAGGTATAAACACAATAATAATAAATAAATAAATACATTTTTATTGAATCCTGAATGAACCGGTAAATTCTGTTTTTGCCAGAGGATGCCAGTTTGGGGGCGGAGCCTTGTTCCCCATCAGCTGTAAACAGACCTCAGGGAGGCAGCTTCTTCAATCTGTTTGTCCGTAAGGTCAGTTCTACATTCAGTGGCTCCAGGTGACAGTTTTAGACACTGTTGTGTATGTTTTGTTTAGTGTGGCCATGTATTGTCTTTACCTCAGGTTTACCATGTGATGGGGAGGCGTCTGAGGGAGCTGTGCTCCATGCTGAACATCTCTGACGAGCTGCGGTTGAAGATCTGGACCTGCTTCGAGTACTCTCTGGTCAACTGCACCGACCTCATGGCTGACCGCCACCTGGACCAGCTCCTCATGTGTGCCATCTACATCACAGCCAAGGTGGAAGTTCATTCATTTATTATCTGGATCAAGATTTTTGCGCCTGTTCTTACACAGAAACAAACTTGTGCTATTTGCATTGATTTCACAGATCACCAAGAAGGAGATTCCCTTCAAGCTCATAATGAAGCGCTACAAGTCACAGCCATGTGTCAACAAAAGCGTATGGGTTTTTTGTTTTTTAGATGATGCTGTTCAGTGTGCAGCTGTCAATAATCAAACTAAAATAAAAACACTCAGTGTCAGTTCACATCATATATCATTGACCTTTCAAGTACTGTATGTCTCAGCTCTCCCATTGTGTAGATATCACAACTGAAATCAGATTTACTATAAGCATCAATTAGAGTGGTTCTTTCATCTCAGTAGCTACTCATCGTAACATTTTGCTTTGAAAGTTTAATCATTCAAATGTACAGATGAGCCCTTTTTTAAATAACTGAATAATGCATATGACAATATGCATTTTAGGTCATGCTAGCAGTGCAGCTTTAGCTTTAACTGTAATATCTAAACATGTGTCTGTCCACCGAGCTCCTATTTAATTTAAAGTCAGTATCTGGTCTGAATTTGATGTTGTCCAATGTTTGCTTTATAATTTAAATATCTGCTCTGCCCTTTGTGCTAATTAGCAAGTGTTAGCATGCTAGCAAGCTCCATTCAGAACCTGCTAATAGTTACACCTGCTTTACACCAGCGTGTCAGCAGTGTCTCTGCAGCATGTAGGTGTGCTGACACTGAGCTGGTAGCGCTGCTCTGGCTGCGTTTGATTGGTTCAGTTTAATGAACAGACTGCTCCTGTCTTCAGGTCTGCAAAAATGTGCTGATCTCAGGAGGAGTCAAGGAAAAGTCTCCTACTGGAAACGGTAAGAAACCCTCTATAAAAAAAATACACTCATTTCTATGTGGAGGTACTTCACACACCAACACATGTACAGTGAATATAAATTAATCAACTTCTTCCTCCACGATAATGCCAGGCAGTATTGGACTTTACAGATGCAGGGACTTGGATCCAAAGAGTTTGCCTTTAACTCTTTATTTACAGCATGTCTGAGGTCAGCCCATTGACTGGATGGACAAGTCTCAAAAGTTAAACCAATGCAAAATAGTGCAACACCATTAATCTCCAAAAATATCCAGTTGACTTTAATTCAAAAACATTACTTTCAATTATGAAAAACTCAGTCAATACAGAGTGATTCTAGTGTCATTAGCTAAAGTTAACTCTAATTATCAGTCACCTGGTGGTACATCTGGAAAAATATATTAGGGGCGTGGTTAGTTTGATTGACAGGTGTGGTCTCCAGTAATATAGTTCTGAGGTGCATTTGTCAGTGAACTCAAATCTTCACATTGAGCAGACCGCCTCCTCACTCCTCCCTTCATATCCAAATATGGTCACTTCTGGCTCCAAATGCCACAAATCAACAGGTGACATCACGTTAGCTTCGTCCATTCTGTATGAGGTCTGTGGGTGAACCACAGGTCAAGTATAATGTAGCTGTGTGACAGCATTGGCCATTGTGTAGGAAAAAGTCCTATCAAGTTATATCATTATATCAGCCTAACTCCACAGTGTAATCATCTACTGTATTGCTGATTGCAGATAATGGAAACCACAGCGGCGTTACCTTGACCCCGATCACACCGTCAACACACCATCAGAACGAGAGGGGAAATCTCATCGATTTTTACAACCAGGTCTACATAAAAAAGATGAAGCGTTTCGCTGAGCAGTTTGCTCCGACCTCTGGGGTGAGCCAACTGATTTCAAACATACACAAAGTGAATAAGAGAAGAGGTTAACAAGTGAGGTCACACAAACCTAACAAGTCAATACCGATGGGAGATGCTGGGTGTTGTTTTATACACTAACACGTCCTGTGCTGCTGCTTTTGTCCAGGGAGAGACTCCTCCTCTGTCTCCGTACCCTCGACAGGGGAAAGCCTCTCCTCTCAGACACCGGGTGTCCAGCAACTACTTCCTGTATATTTCCCCTTACAACAGAGAGGCCACCCCCCCTCCTGCACGCTCACTCGTCTACACATTCAACTCAAGCCCCTCAGAGGTCAGTGGACGCCTGTGTGTGTGTGTGTGCAGCCTAGATGCTGAACATGTATTTCCACATGTGATTGGTGAATTATTTTAGTGAAGAGAAATTATTAAGTTGAGTCATGTCAAAGTGGAATATTTTTTTAATAAATGTCCTTCCGTTTTTCAAAGCGTCTGCGTGAGATCAACAACATGATCAGGAACGGCGGCTCTCCCAACAGGCGACGTGCTGCCGTCACCCTGGATACAGACGGCGAGGAGGGAGACAACAGACCTCCAGCCAGGAGGCTTCGCATCGACAGCGAGTCAGTCTTGCAGAGACGACTGAGAAACGTGCTCAACGATCGCGTCGCGAGAAGAAACCAGGACCAGGACCAAGACTAGGACTGGTCTTTTTCCAGGTCAGGAAGTCTCACCTGCTCTGGAGAAGTGAGGAGCGTGCAGTGTCACTTCCTGTTAGTAAAGCTGCAATAACCATGTGAAGCATTAGAACAGCACTCAGCAGCTTAGTCTCTTGCTACAGGTGCATGGTCCTTCTTCTTTGAGTCTTCATCAGCTCAAAGCTCTAAAATTTTTGTCTTTTTGCTCTTTTGATTGGTGCTGGATTTGACACCAGTCGCACTGTGTGGATAGGACTGAATAAGGAGTAGTTACTGCTCAGTAGTGTTAGTGTAGGATCAGCTTCTCTGCATCTTTCAGTGCTAACAGTGGTGACCTTATATATTCACATGAAAAAATACACTCCAGTGATGAAAGTCTTATGAGACTGTATCCAGAAATGAACGAAGCAAGTACGATGTCACCCATTGGTTTGTGGAGAGATGTTAGATCCTGATGACACCACACACTTCAACAAAATCCAGCAGACCCTGAATGTTACAGGTTTAAATCAAACAGGTTCCAGATTTCAGTCCCTGGCACCAAATCTCATGGTGGATTTTAAGGTGTGATAAATACATGACTCTAATTATGTTTTTACGGAGATTAATCTGTTTTTTTTCTGCTGATTTCTTTTTCGTTTATATATTTGGAATTTAAATACATTATGTCTATTTTATGTCCTGTGTTTTAGAAATATTGCCTTTATTAATAGTCACTGTTTACAAGACCAAATACGTCAAAAAGCCAATAATTTCTCTCTCATTTACTTTTTCCACATGATAATAATATGTTCAACACTGTCTTTGTTCTGCATGAATACTTTGATTCAAACTAATAAGGTTCTTATTAAAGACGTTTCCACCAAGTGTTCAGTGCAACTCATTTTTATCTTGTAAACATGTTATAAAAACTGCACATGATGAGCTGAGGTCAGACTTTTGACAGCAATGAGATGTGACTCTGCTGCATTAAACTAGTTGTACATCATGTAGATAACAAATTTCTGTCTGAATAATTCCTTCACATCCAAACCATGTCACAGCTGATTGAACAGGACATACACCAAAAACCTCACAGTAATGTTCATCAAAGTTTGGTTTGTTGTTACATCACTGGGACGTTTGAGCTTTATTGTGCAGAATGATGTGAGTGTTGTTGGAGAATATCAAAGCTTCACAATCATCTGCTGAAGTTTCTCTTAATGAAATCTGACTTTCACACTTGTACCTGTGAGCCACAGACTGCATGTAGAAATGGACGAAGCAAACAGGTCTCAAACGTGAAGACAATGTAGAAGTACATAAAAGGGCAATACCACTGATGTCCACTAGGTGCTGGTTCATAAAGTAAAGTCAAAAATTGTCATTTTCAATCATTAAATACTCAGTCAACCATTTTTTTCCATGAGTCAAACTGATGTCATTACCTAAAGTCAACTCTTCTTCTCAGTGATCTAGTCCATCTGAAAATCATTTCATCAGTCAGGAGATGTTAGGCTTTAAAAAGAGGAAGCTTTAAGGGTGTAGTTAGTTTGATTGACAGGTCTGGTCCCCAATGATTGACAGGTCACTTCTGGCTTCCACAAACCAACAGGTCACATGTTAGCGTTGTCCACTATCCAGTCAACTACTCAGAGAAACCTCAAGGGAAACCTCTGCCAAGGCATAATGCTATAGACTGAACACTGCTGCCCTCTTGTGGAGAAACAGCAACACTATCTTTGTCAAGCCTTTCATCACACAGGATCCCATCCACTGACAGCTCAAAATATAATCAGAGGTTAAAAAACAACTCTGATCTCCACCAGCTTGTCTCCATTCGTGGATATGACCATACGTGTGTGTACATTTTCAACAAAATCCATTCATATGTGAGAAAGTTATCAGTTGAAACATGCTCTGTTTTCAGTTTGTTAGAGCCATTTCTTGGTTTGTTTGTGTTTTGTTTTGGGTTTTGTAATTTCCTATGGGTCAGTGGGGCTCTGTACTGTGGGAGGTGGAACAGCACAAACACAAATGGTGCCAGTTAGTCTGACAGGTGTGCTGCTGAACAGTGGAAGCACAGTTTTTAACTGTCACTTCCTGGTCTTGTCACGTCCATGTCCACGTCTGTTTGCGTTAGCTTTCTGTGGCTAACATGTGAGCTTGTGCTTAGTTATGCAAGTTGTTGATTATAAGTGTATGTAGAAATCTGCTAAGGTCACAAACCCTTTTTGTATGGACTGAAGAAGTGTGAATAACTGTTTGGTGATACTGCACAGAGCTGTTCGAGTCTCCATCCATGGACCCACTACAGAAGATGACACCTCAGATTGGAGTACAGCAGCTGTGGTTTTGCTTCCTTGTTTTAACAGATCAGGATTTTCTGGGATTCTTTTCAGACTGTTTGCCCAATGATCAGTCATGTTTTCCTTGTATCAGTCAGTCATTTTCTATACCTGCTTTCTCCACACTTGGTCACAGGGGTCTGCTGGAGCCTATCCCAGCATCAGGCAGGAGGCTGGGTACACCCTGGACAGGTTGCCAGCCTATCGCAGGTCCAACACAGAGATAAACAACCATACTCACACCTATGGTCAATTTAGTTTGATCAATTCACCTATCAAGCATGTCTGGGAGGAAACTGGAGTACCCGGAGAAAACCCATCCATGCACAGGGAGGACATGCAAACTCCACACAGGCCAGAGACGAGATTCGAACCCCGGACCTTCTTGCTGTGAGGCCCAAGTGCTAACCACCGCCCTTCCTTGGATATCATCATTTCAAGTTCACAAGTTTTTTCTTACTTTTAACTCAAACATCTTTCATGAACATAAATCATTTTTTAAAGCAATAAAGATACTTTAAACAATGTTTCGCCTTGTGTTTGTGTCTCTTTTTAATATTTTTAGTCATTAAACCATACACTCAGTTCTGTGGTGTAATTACCAGAGAATCTAACAACAAAGCAGAATTTCTGTGTTACACTGAGTGTGATCCTCTGAGGGAGCGCTCTGTCCTCGCTCTGCTGTGCTCTCTTTGTATGAAGCTAATCAGATGCAAGCAGAAAACCTGTTTTACTTGGCAGAGCAGAATTACCTAGTGAATAAACAGCAAGGGACTGACTGATATCATTTATAGTAAATTCTATTACTGCCTGATTAAATGTTTTTTATGACCTGTAAATAAGAGTCTGCTTTGACATGAGCTGACTGGTGAAAAATTAACTTTAATGAATGAATTAAAAATTTAAAAAAAAAACACAAACTCTTTGCTCTCTGTGGGAGGAAGCTGGTAACCAAGGTCGTGCTGTGATTGACACACAATCCCCGTCAGTGTTTATCAGTAACCATGCTCTGGCACGCTTCACAGTTAATTCTCAACCAGTGTTGCTTGGGAGGTAATTGCAAAGAAGGAAAAAAAAAAAGCAGACAAAGGCAAGTAAAATAAAACCAACACAGTCGGTTTCCCTGAACTCGACACAACAGGAAGTCTCAGGGTTGCCATAGAGAACAAAGGCACCTGAGCCCACAACACTCGTACAGGTTTTAAGGTGATGACCGGTGTGTTAACGCTCCATACGCCTCTGGACTCCCTTTTAGCCGAACAGCACGCTGCTGACTCCTAAAACTAGTCGTATCATGGGCTGCAACACCAGCAGAGGAACCACGGTGGTGGACCCTGCTGAAAAACCAGAGGAAAGGCCGAAGACAGCCACGTCCACTAAGGAGGCGTCTGCAGAGGACACAACCGGGACGACAGAAAAAGAAAAAGATGAAACGACAGAGAGCTCCAGCTGATCGCCTCCTTCACTTCGTCCTCAACTCCTCTCAAAGTAAGACAAAGATAAATCACCTAAATGTGTGATTTTTCTCAAATATTAATCACAATCTGCATGAAAAATGTCCCCTCAGTTCTATCAATGAACAAGGATGTAGCACCTCCCTATAAAGCGAGCAATTTATGACCGTTGCATTGGGGTCACTTTGATACAATCACCTCTATAACTTGACCGCCGGGTCTCTCGGAGGCTGTTTGACGTGACAAATGTGCTGTGTGGTGACTGAGATGGGCTCTGTGGTGTCTGTGTTGCTGTGTGTACAGATTGGCCTGTCCGAGGGTGAAGGAGGGCCTGTCAGGCGGGAGGAGGCGACGCTGCACTACTGTCCATCAACCTCCGTGTCATCCGGGCCAGCCACACACACTCACACACACACAGTCCAACTCTTATATTCCAGAAAGTACTTTTTACTGTGATAAATACACTGATTCAGATGTGGAGTTGTGTACCTGTGTTTTATGTTCTGTTTTAGCCTTTGTTTAGATCTTTGCACAAAAACACACACACACACCCCTGGGGTGTACTTTGCATCTCCTGTCTTTGTGTTTCCCAGCCGTTCATTGCTGTTCATGTTCATCCTCTTCCTCCTCCTCCTCCTCCCTCGCACTCACACACTCACACACACACACACACACACACCTCTGGTCAGGGCTGATAGTTACAACACACTCTTTCAAACGCTTCCAATTCAGCTGCAGGCTAAAGCAGCAACCCTTTAAGATAGTCAGCTTATGTTTCAGCTGTGGGTACCTTGCAGCTCTCGACTAGATAGCACGCTCTGCATATCAGAAGACTGCTGCTGCTGCTGCTGCTGTTCATTTGGACAATCAGAGACGGCGAGCGCTTTACACAGCCAATAATGAACCACTGCCAAGACTTGGGTGAAAAAAGAAAGAGAGGGAGACAGAGAGAGAGAGAGATGTCCCAGCACTTTCCCATCCTCGCCACCAGGGGGCGTGGACAAACAGCGAGACAGTTCCCTCTGTCGCCACCAGGGAGCAGGAGCGATCTTCCCACAGCGCCCTGAGACATCTGAGGCCGGCTCCATTTGCTGAAGACATTTAATCTGAAATATAGGTTGTAAGTTTATTACCAGCTAGTGAATGGAGCTGGAATGGAATAGCCATTTTACAAAGCCATATCAAAAATACCCATCTCACAGGCAGTGGGAAATTACATGAAAATATTACCATTATACAAATGGAAAGTGTGATTGAATAATGTGCTGGAGAAGATAAATGAAAAGCACTTTGTTGGAAAACGTGGTACTAAATAGGTTTTTAATTTCAGTAGTGGGATAAAAGAAGCGCATTTTTACCCCATTTCACTGCCAATTGATTAGTGGTTCCACACCTGCAGATAGAGAGGGGGCCTTATCGTCTCATTATCAGTTAATTAATATGCATGCACACATGCCAATTATCTTTCCTCTGCCATTTAGCAGAAATGAGACATTGATGTTTTAATGGTGCCAGAATGGATAACTCCTCTGTTGCTTTAAAGACAAAGCAGTGCACATTGATTGACATAGCTGGGAAATGTTAAGAGAGACAATTGAATTAAGAGCAACCTGAAACGCTTGATTATTGTATTAATACTTCTCAGCAGCCATTTGCAGTTGCTTTTTCTGCAGAGTGGAGATCCTGTGATCGCGAAGAGTTTTTTTTTGATTAACTCTTTTGTGAAAGATACAAAAAGGACAAGGCTTATGGCGCAGTATATGCACATATATATATCCACCAATGAGAATCCATTATGGAAACATTTTATTTGAAGGACATGCAGAATAGCAAGCTATTACATTTTTCCACTGTGCCATGACTATTAAAGGACCCAAGGCCACACCAAGTGAAGCAAACCCAAGATGAAAGTTATATTAATCATTATTCGGTTTACTGTACTGTGCGCGCTGGATTTATGTTCATGAGTCACAGGCCAGTGTTATGTGCCAGTGAAATAGGCAATATTATGGAAGGAAGCACTATTGACATTTTTCATTTCTGCATAAATGCTCTTGGTTGCACATTGTGCCCAAGGCTGTTAGTTTTTTAGCTCAATGCCACAATGCTATAATGTTAGAGTGATTATGTCTGGTCAAGGGAAAAAAAAAAAAAAAAAAAAAAAAAAA
>OOFC01008764.1:2026-14970 GCA_900323345.1 Pseudochromis fuscus
CCAGCAAGTTGCAAACTGCTTCTGGTGCAGGACACATGTTGTGCTGTGGGTTTATCAAGAGGTTTTTCACTGAGAACCAAAACAGTAAAGTTCTGTGTTGTTCCTGCAGCTGACAAAATGTTTCATCTGCACTTGTGTTTTTAAAAACATATGTAAGGACATTTGATACACACAACTAGTAAGACAAGATGAGGTTTCTTCAAATTTCTGTTGTGTTTGCATTATCAGTGCATATATTAAAAAAGGCAGCAAGTGGTATCATGACTAAAACAAAATAAAAAATGTGTTTGCCTTTAAAACAACAAATCAATTAACTGCCCCCTAGAGATATTATCATACTACAAAAAAAAAAAACACTTCTGAGTTTTTCTATTCAAATTGCCACTTTACTGAAGATTTGTACAAAAGCTTTGATGTGACGACATTGCACCTTAATGCTTCTATATATCAAAGAGGATGGACTGTGAGGGAGAGGTGGGATTCACCTGCAGAATTTACCCCTTTATGAATAAATTATTTCATACTAAATGAGCTTTTGCATGACGAGAACTTTCACGGGGCCGCTGACTCGTGCAGTCGGTCTTTAAATTTAATATCTGAAGAAATTGCACAACACAGTTTTTTGACATAAATGGGCAATAACTAATAAATGAATCTGTGTCTTTGGAAAGAGGGAATGTTTCATACGTCATCAAAAAGCTGAATTGTTTTATTTGTGCCGCAAGCTAAATAGTTTTTCTTGTGCCTGTCCACAACTAAATTCTCGCTCAGCTTTTAGCCCCGAGTTTCTCACTCACAGCTACTTATGAGATGTGTATGGCTGTGCTGATGTACTCTTTGTGACCCAAACAATACACAAACAAAACAACAGCGACATGGAGGGTTGGCGGGTGGAGTTTATTAATTTCTGTATTGCTTTTGAGCGGAGGTTGTGTTTTATTGTAACCATTACTCTGATGATTGGAAATGAAAAAGTTTGCCTTTTTCACTGGAAAAGGGGCCACTGAAGTGAAAGAATGTCTTTTGAGATATACTGTACTAAAGACGCAACACTTTTGTATATGTATTTATCGTTGTGTTCCTGTAGCCTCGTGGTGGTTGTGCTCTCTTTGGTTGAAGGGGTCGTACTTTAGACAAAACCCCCGATACAACACCTAGAAAGTCTCTTAGAAAAACACAGTTTATTCAAAGTGATGTAACAGCAGCTCGATTTAGAAACTGGCAACACAGAGCTGAATTAATTAACTAAAACATTTTTAACAGAACGTTTAGTGTCTTCCTGCACACCATTAAATCATGCCCAGTCTTAAGAGATGAAAATAATGTTGTGATTATCTGGTTTCTGTGGGGACACAGTGACCTCTGCAGGTTTGGATGATTAGAAGCTGAGTGGGACTGATGCACCTGAATCACATGACACTGTCTATCACAGTGGGCACAGTGAAATTTCTTGTTCAAGCATTTGTAGAGGTGAACGTACAGGCCTGTAATTTGGGAGCACTGCATATCGAAAACACTCAGAGAGCAGCAACCTGCCTTGGAGACACGCTAACATATTTCTGGTTTGAGGTTAAGAAGACTAACTGTAGCTGTCAGGTTTGGCTCGGAGGAGCATCGTAGAGCTTCATCTACCGCTACCACACTCATATCAGACATGCAAGTGTAACACTAGCTAATGAACACCTACTGTACCTGCAGAGCATGCTGAAACAAAAACAATGGGATGTGTTAGGTAGACGTACTCATTTGGTCATTTGCAGAACCTCCTCATTGTTTTGTGTGTGTGGGTTTTTGTTTTTTCTTTTTCATTAATTTGAATTTTATTTTCTGGTTTGGAAAAAAAGTGTTTGTGATTACTTGTTAATTAGTGATGTGATTATTAAACATGAAATAAATTGGACTAAAACTCATTTGTGTTCAACCTCCTTGTTTCAGAAATGGAAAAGTGTTTTTTCTGACTTGATGCTGTGAGATTTTAGCGGTCTCTCAGCTTTGTTTTCTGTGGCTGAAGAACAGGGTGTTAAATTATCCAGTTACAGCCTCAAACCTGTTTTCAACCCACTGTGCTCTTTATGAAACTATTTTCATTATGAAATAAGAAAAGTGTCGTTCTGTGTCCAATCTACCAAGAATTTCCCCCTGGACCTCTCAAGGTCAAGGGAAAAAAAAAAAAAAAATTTGTGCTAAGGATTTAATTTTCCTTTAATTCATGTCAGAGGTACCTCATCATGTTGACAAAAGTTCCTTGTAAATTTGGTGGTGGACACCAACAGTTTACGATCATATGCAATTATAGATGGCATGTCCTTACAAAAACATTATACCATCAAAAATTAGCAAAGGCCAACAAGAGCTGCTCAATAATGGACATTACTGAGAAGAATATTAAATCTCCCCAATAGTCATGAAATCAGTATGATTAAGTTTGTTTCAACCCCGCGTGTCTGGGGGACAAAGTTGGAAAGGGTTGGCAACAAGGAACAGAGGAGATGTCGGCTGCAAGGTTTTAATAGAGAGGATTTTATTTCCAAACTAGAAAAGCACTGAGAGCGCAGACCTCCGCCAAACACTGTTAAGGCCAATTCATACTTTCCACGTCCGCATGTGCGCGAGGGTCCGCATCACGTAAATCTCATCATCGAAGACGTCAGGAAGCGTTCGAGCGGACATGCGGAGGCGTCCGCATGCAGCTGAAAAAATGTGACCATGTCGCCTGGGCGCAGAGGGAGTGAGCAACTGCGCATGTGTAAAAATCAATACAAGCAACTGCACTGCGCTTGCGCCAGTATATCAACATGGACGGCTTTGGGGAGAGACTCCATAAAAAAAAAAAAATTCCTGGATCCAGACAGTGATCCGGATCACTTCCAAAATCTAATCATTTGTTCCTTATCCCCATCTGGACAAGGCCTGAAAATTTCATTCAAATCCATCCATAACTTTTTGAGTTATTTTGGAAACAATCAGACAAACCCCGGCAAAAACATAACCTCCTAGGCGGAGGTAATAAAATTAATAACCAAAACCCAGAAGCAAACGGAGAATGGAAAGCGAGTTCACAGTAAACTGAGGCTGATCTGAAACAAACAAAGGAGAAAAGGTTAAACCACGTAAAAAACAAAACAAAAACAAACATCCTACGAACCAACCACACTCCTCAAGGGGAGAAGAATTATACAGCACACTGGTACCAGGACTCGGAAACCACACTGCTCTGCTCACAGCTCTGAGAGAGAAAACATCCAGTGAGCACCAGGTGTAGTTAAGTGCAGCCCGCTAATTGCAGCAAGTGGCTGCACCTGATGTAGGTGAGGGTTGCAGAGGCAGGTGAGTGCAGCAGCAGGGTGGGGCCTGCAAAGAGACAAGCACAAAGGAAAAACAACCCAACCCATCTGAGAAACACAGGCCTTTAGGCTGTAACAAAGTTATTCAAACCCCAAGGTTACATGTTTATCTTAAGGTCCAACACAAGTCACTTCAACACCCGGCTAGTGCTATTTTCATGTCCAATCCAGTTGAACCATTAAAAGAAATCATTTGCACTCTGGATAAAAGTAGGAGCTAGCTTCCCAGTCATTATAGAAACTGTCATCCAACAGAAAATAAGTAAAATCTGGCATCACCGTCTTCTGGAGGACTACTGCATTTCTGCTCGAGCTTTCCTTTCTCTCCATGTGATTTCATGTTGTTACAAATAAAAACCTTGGTCACCTCCCATTAATGAAATGAAATTATACAGATTATCTCATACAAACTCTTTTCAAGTTCGTTCTCTGCAGCTGGGACCCCCACAGTTGTCACAGCCGCTGACATACAACATGTTCTTCCTGTTGCTGTGGTCAGTTGCAGTCATTAGCACATCATGGTTGTCAATGATGAGAGCCTGGTTGGTCTGGAAATACATATGATGGTAACAGTCCATGTGGGTGGGGGAAGGTAACGTTACCTTCCTGTTCAACCAACCAGAGCGACACACCGAGCTGATTACCAGTGATGTGGTCCCTCTGATCCTGGTCATTGTGTTTTTGTCACACCAGAATAGAAGACGATAGCCTGGTTTTACTGAACTTGCTCTGTAGTACAGGCTCAGGTGTCCTCACAAAAGGGAAAAGTTTGTTTGCTCAAATTTTAATGTTAAACTATTATTTTGATTTCAGTGACTCCCTGAAGTGAGCCCCTCTGCTGACTGATCATTAAGATATTTTTCTCCTGTTTTTTTACACCAGTCCAGTAGGTGGCAGTAAAGCACAGCTAGTTGGGTAACCACCATTACATCCAAAGCATAAGAAGTAGGAGACAGGAGAACTTGTAAAAGTTAACATCTCTTCTGTTTTCACTTTGAGTTTGTATGACAGCTTTAACCTTCGCACGCCCCCGGGGGCGTACAAGGGTTAAATGTTACAGCGCAGTGGTTTTAAACCAGGTCCTAGGTCCAAGGTCCAGGTCCAATCCTGGTCCTCAAGAGCTGCTATGTCCTGCATGTTTTGGATGTGTCCCTCTTCCAACACACCTGATTCAAATGATCAGGATCGTTATCAGGCTTCTGCAGAGCTTGATGAGCTTGTCAGTCGATTGTCAACCAACAAATAGTGCAAAAAATAAAGAATTAATAATGTGAAGAAAACTAAGGGAGCTGCATGCAAGCAGGGACAAAACAATAATCCAAAAGAAACTAAACTACCTGGATAAAACAGAGTCCAGATGATGAGCGCGCGCGCACACACACAGTACGAACCACCAAAAGGAGGAAACCCGGGAGGTGAGCAGGTACCAGGGCGAGCAACCAGGAAGACAAATGACAAAGACAGAGAGAAGACACTGAGTAAATACACAAGACGCAGGTGAAACCAATCAGGGCAGGGCCAGCAATCAAGAAGAGAGGGAGGACAGAGACAGGAAGTAATGAGACACACAAGGGCAGTGACTAACAAAATAAAACAGGAAATGACATGACACACATGGAAAGACTGAGACACAGAAGGAAACAATCAGTGAAATTACAAAAAACATTAAGAACCAAGACACCACAGTGAATAAGAAACTAAACATACACAGAAACAAACAAAAGTTTCCTCTTCACACAAGACCAGATTTCTTACAGTCATGGATCATCTAGGGAGGATCTGCTGTGGCCAATTAAAGAAGTTACTACTTTGAAAAGTCACGTATTCACAGTTGTTTATACAGACTGAGGCTGTTCCTGCACAGAGTGAGTCCCGGGAGGTACTGCACTAAAGTAGAATAAAGATTTCCAGGAGAACTGAGAAAGCGCAGCTTGACCTATAGCTTCATCATACTGGGTTAATCAGTTGCACGTTTACTGAGCCAGGATGAAAAGGTGCAGCTAAGACAAGCTAGGATGAGAGGGATAACTGGAATAATGTGGTCACAGTTTCCTCACATAGACCACGGGATCCATCACAGAATCACTGAAACAAACCTCCTGCCTCCTACTGTTCATCAGCAGAACAGCAGCTGCTGATGGAGTTTATGTAGAAGTTCAAGACATTATAAGAAATAAAGAAACACTGCTGCAATCACAGAGAGAGACCAGCAGACAGCAGCTGAATGCAAGGAGTCCAAAAATGTACAAATAATAAACAGTACTCCAAGTCATCATTACACCTGAAGGAGTTTCAGTCCACAGTTGGACACTTTGTCTTAAATGTGGCAAGTAGCTACTCAGGAAATGTAGATTATCATTAAGATATGTGTATTTAATCCATTTTATCCATGTAATATTTTTTCCATCCACCCATCCTTCATAAGGAGCAAACCTGGCAAGCAGCAGTAAAAATAAAAAAACATGTTGCAGGCTATAAGTGACTGATTGATGATTAAGTACAAATGGGGTGAATAGATGGTGTCTGCTGACACATTTGATTCTTTGTATGATTGTAGCAGTTTAAATCAAGGTACACAAGTCTGACACAGGCCCATCGACCAGAGGAGGAGCTGCACTGCATCTCAGCTGTGCTCTTCAAGGTACATTATCACAGTACTACTGCAAGATCATTATATTGTGTATACTGACAGAGTCTGAGACACAGTGACACTGCTGGAGCCACCAGTAGATGATCCGGTGAGTTCACTGTATTGAAATCACAGGCTGGACATGTCCTGTCAGAAATATGAATACAAGTTCTCCTGATGTATGTATCTGGAGGAGGAAGGAGCATCACTCAGCAGATGATGAAGAGACTGTGTCTCTGATCCAGAAGGATCCAGAAGGATCCAGATGGATCCAGATGGAGCCACGTATCAGGTCAGTTCTGTGGAAATCTCCTGCTGATTGATGTAGTCCATGATGAGAAGAAATCAGATGTGGTGCTAATAGAAAATATTGTTTTAGTACCAAGATCCAGAATGTGCAGCCTGATCAGCAGGGAGGTGAGTATGACCTGAAGTAAATGGACATTATGTGTGAATCCTGCTGTGCTGATTGACAGATGTTTTACAGAATTCAAACCATCAGATGTCTCTGAAGACATGTTGTGTAGAGACATCCAGGTCTAACTTCAAATTAAACAGACAGAGCTGCAAGACATGCACCTGGAGACTGAAATTAAACACAGGACCCTGATGGACCTGGACCTTGAGATCCAGAAACTAGAAAGAGTTGTAGTATCTAAGAGATGAGTTCAGAGCACACTGTGACCATGATGTAATACAGTGTATTAAATATTGTTATTTTTTCTCTCTCAAGCTTCAAGGTGATGATAGAGGAGATGGCTGATAAAATAAAAAAAATAATAAATTAACAAAACAAACAATGTAGTGTCCTCCTCCTTCATGAATGACCAGCACACTGTACAGTTATTGTTCCAGTGAAGTGGAATATTAAAGACTGTGTGCCACCAATGCCAGATAAAATAAACATACACATCAAAGAATGATGTCATCATCCTTTATTAAAGGATGGACTGAATCAAAAACATCAACTGAAAACATTCACATATTCATCAAACCTCTGATGGCAGTTTGACAGCAGTCCTCATAAAGACAGAATTACATCACTAGGCCTGAAAGTAAAAATGACAACCACATGAATGAATATGAAAATGATTGTCACAATTAAAATAACAGTAAACATCCAAAAATGAATACAATATATCTGTAATATTTGAATCCAGGAGAATTAAATGATGCAACATTACAAAGACCATGGAAATGCTGCAAAACTCATTACTTTCTCACGATTGACAATCATTTTTTATTACAGTTTTTTTTAAAAGCTTAAACACTAAAAACAAAAGAATTACACAATTTTCAACACCTTACACTCAAGGAGCAAACACTGGACCAGATTTGCACCACTGTAAATATAATGTCAGCCTCACACTTTTTGAAAAACAATACACACAGTGTTTTGCGAAACACTAAACACGCTCATACATTAGACACTGAAATATATCATGATGTCACTTCCTTGCAAATCTAAAACACTCACTAACAAATCACCACACCCATGGGCCAGTTGATTAAACACAGTCATCAAGTGTGCAAACACATGATTGCTTAATTGTAGACACACCAATCAGGTTTGAGCTCTATAGAAGGACATGAGAACAAGAAAACAGGTAATAAATTAATCAATAAAAAACTGCCAAGAGTTGCAGTATTCAGCTGATTACTGTGTTGTTTGCACCATATCAGAACTTTTGATTCCCCTTCCTGTCATTTTACAGCAGTTTACATGTATTTTTTTTCTTTATAGGATTGAATGCCGAGAATGACAAAGAGGAAGCGGTGACATACTCACACTACAGCATGAGAGAGATCATATGTGATGTTGATAAAATTCTCTGATCCAGCGAGGTGAAGCGATGTGTAGTATTTAATTTATTTTATTCAGATTTCTTTTTACTTTCTCCTTTTACTTTGCAGTACTTTGAACCTGTACTGGTTGTACAATATTTATATTTGTCTATTTTCTGGGGTTGCAGTGTTGGGATATGTTTTGTTGTGATTGTCTGTGTTGACTGATTTTGGTTATATGAAGAGAAATAAAACATATTTTCAATAGTCTGCAGCACTGATCTTGTGTTTGAATTTACCATGTTGTATATTTGCACTTTCTCTGTGTACTTCACTCACAGCAATGTGATCACTGAGAGGTAGAATTGCTAAAAGTGTTTTTCGATTGCTAAAACGTGTTTTTCAAAACCGTACATTTTTTTCAGAACTGCACACACAAAACTCCAAACATCACACACAAATTGCTAAACCTTTGCATCCCCTTTCAAAACAACTCTTTGCCATCAAATCTTTCAACATGTTCACAAAATGGAACTTGTGTTTTCACAGCCATGTTTTCACATGACACACACACACACACCATTCACTGAATAAACACAACTAAGCTATTGGCTGAACACTACCAAGCTTGTACAGAACACTGATGAGCAAAATTGAAAACACAATTATAGAAATGGAGCACACTGATCCGATTGGGGACAGAAGTAAAGGTTGTGAAAATTGTGCCTAACTTTTGCTTTTTGTGTTTTAGCAATCAAAAAAAAAACTGTAAACACAGCAGTGTGTAACTGGTTCAAACAGAATGAAGCCTCATGAAATGTCTTTGTTTCATATGGTAACATAATATGGTTTTTATAGATGTGTATATAGTTTTTACAAGAGTGTTTCATTTTGCACAGGATCTGAGGTGTTCTGCATATTGTGTGTATGGTTGTGCTAGTGTTTTGAAAGTCCGCGCCCTGTTTTCAAAATCGTGCCTAAGCAATTGTAAAAAACTGTAAACTGCAGGGAGGGAGATGCTGTCTGACTCCTGGGTACTGAGGCATGCTTCACAACACACCTAGGTGTGCTAGGTGTGGCAGCTGGGCCTCTGCTCCTCTGTACAGCATCTCTGTGCCCTCTTACACCATGTTCCTCTGTGTTTATACAGTCGAGTTTATACACCGCTGATGACCCACCGCTGTCTACTGTGACATGGGGAGCACAATGATACAGCTCAGGGGGACCCATTTCACAATTCTTTTCAAAGTGCTGCTGACCCACATACATACAGTCCACGCACGCACCGTTGCCTCCTGTAATTTCACAGCTGAATCAGTCTTTAGAGGGCGGCTGTGCAGCTGCCTTACAGTAAATGACTGTGATCACTGCCATAGAGGAACCTTTATACAACAGGGCTCAGTGTAACTGGTCTCTTTAGATGAGGAAATGCAGCAGAAACAAGTTAAGAAGTCTAAGACATTTACCAACATTGACATTCAAAGTTTACATGAGACATTAATTGTGAACACAACCTGGATTGTTGAACCTGTAAAAACTGAAATGCAAGACACACCTGAAAAAAGCCTGAAAAAAGAGACAAATTATACTCAAAGGTTGTAAACATATAAAGATAGACTGTAGACCAAATGTTTTCTCTGTGCTACAGGGCAGTGATGATAAGGTCCAACACATACTTTACAGTCACTTTATTTACTTTCTTCTCCTTGCAAACACAAAGCCAGGTTAAGTGGGCTGAGTGTATCTCACTGAAGCACCGACAACAATAACAACTTCACCTTAGCAGCAGGTTTGTTTATTCCCCCAGAGGACGATCTCTAGGACAACAGAGCAGGATGAGAGGAGACTGTCTGTGGACTGCTGATCCATATTTCTAATCAGTTGTGAGTCTGCTGCCGAAATCTGCACTTGCAATCTTAGATGAATCAAATGTTCAATATGAATCTAATCCTCAAGCTCTTTTTATACCTATAAACATGAATATTATTTTATCTGGATATATTAATGCTTTTGTCAAAAAGAATGATTCCAATATAGCACGCTGTAGAAACTGCTTGAAAATACAAAACACCAGTCAATTCTTTTTATACTGATTTAAATGTATGGATAATGGGTCAAACAATTTAAATAGTACAACATGATAACTCAAATGTTTGATTTGAGAAAATAATGAATTGTTTCAGGAGTTGTGTCTAAGAAATTGAGAAAAACTGTAAGACATATGTGTTTACAGTTTCTCAATTACTTAAACACAATTCCTGGAACAATTCACCATTTTCTCAAATCTTCACACACAATTTTTAAAACTCACACCCAACAGTATAAACATCTAACTTCTGGATCCTAATCAGTTTTTACCCTCAGACAAAACACACAAGCTGTCAAAACACAGACTACATGAGTGTTTGTTACACACTGGAGGGATTAATTCAACACACTGTCACCAAAATGTCCAGAATAGGGTTTATTCACAGTATTTCCATATTCAGCACATATACAGGTTCATCAGCATCAGCATGATGTTGTCTCAGGTCAGGGTCAGGTCATAGTATTTCATTAGCATCACGTCTTCTGACAGTGGAGGATGCCACGATTGCTAATAGCTGCATGGTGATGTTGCCTCCCTGAAATTTGTGATTGCACACTGTCCAATGATGTTGCTGCCCCCTTTTTGTGAGAATGAACCCTGCCTCATTGAAAAAGATGTATTCATCATGAAGTTCAGCCATGGCATCCATCTAAAAGATTCTCTATGGTGTATATTGAGTATGGTGGAAGGAAAAGATTGATAAAACCTTGGTTCATTTTGAACAACTTTCTAACCTGGAGGACTCTGTGAAAACTTGCATTGTCCCAAACAACATAGGGCAGCAGGATGAGCATCCCATATAACAGAGCATCTCGCATGTGATTGAGGAAAATAAGGAGGTGGTGAGGGTTGTGGGGCCCCAGGTTGGCATGATGGTAGACAAGCCCATGATTGCTGATGTAGTGGCAATGTTGCAAAAATGGCCCATTGGCCAACCACACTACAGCCTCTCCTTCTCCTTTTGGGGTGATTAAACCCAGCTTCCTCCATGTAGATGTATTTGTGGGGTGTTTCCACTGCATCCAATTGAAAAACTCTGTAGAAACAGATGTAGTTTTGTAAGTGATATAGAAAGGGATTAAGGGCACTACAGTAAATCACTACTTACAGCAATCAACATTGAATGGGTCTGGATCTATACCAACCTGTACGTACTGGTACCTTTGCTCTTCGACTCCGAGTTGCAATCAAAGGGAACTCTGCACAGCTATTTCATGTGCAGTTTGTTGCACTTGAGGACACGATCAACAGCAGCCAGGATCAGAGCCTCTGTACTGTCTTCCCGTCCAGCCTTTTCCAGCCACTGCTCTGTTGATGTCAGCCACATCTTCAATCTGTCGGTGGTACATGCCATGCAGGGGTTTGTCCTTCTGTGATGGCTCTTCAGGCTCCTCCTCCTCCTTGTCAAGTTTCTCTTGTGTGAAGTATTCACTCAGCAGTTGGGGGCCATCTTCTCCATGTGAATGACATCCCGAAGTCATTGCTGTAGATCCTTGTGAGGTGAATCAGAGAGTCAATATCATACTCATTCTTGGCTTACAGCTTGTCATCCATGCAGAGGAGGTGGTTGTTGGAATCGGTAGCCGAAACCACTCTTGGTAATGATCTGGGTGAGGGGGTGAAGGCCTATGCAGAACAGCAGGGGAGACAGAGCATCTCCTTGGTATATGCTGAATTTTGATGTTCATCTCTGCAACTCTTTGAGTTGGCCTCCAGCTTCTCCAGCAGATGAAGCTGTCTGCTACAGCTTCATCGAGTTCTGGATGAAGCCTCTTAGTGTCCTGTTGATGTTGTACAGCTTCAGGCACTCCAGTATCCAGGTGTGCAACATTGAGTCAATCCAGGCTGTGCACAGGTTAGTGTTCCTGGCCTCGTGCAATTGCCTTGTCGACCAGTAGTTGGTGCTTGGCTCCTGTGGTGTTATTGCCAATTCCTTTCTGTGCTTTGATCATCTATTGATCCATGTGCCTACTTATCTTACCCACTATGAAGCCTGACAGGAGCTTCCATATAGGACTAAGGCATGTAATACGTCAATAGTTTGATGGCATTGGCCCCTTGGTGTCATCCTTCATGATGAGGACTGTCCAACCTTGGCTTAGGCACTCTGGATGGGTCTTCGATGTTAGCAGCTGGTTCATTCGTGCTGCCAGGCTTTCATGGAGTGATAGTGTTAACTTTTTAAGCCAGTAGATGTGAATCATGTCGGGCCCTGGTGCTGTCCAGCTCTTCATCTTAAATGCTCTTGCCTGGATATCTGCTGTAGTGATGACCACTGGATCTTGATCTGGGAGGTTGCTGTGTTCTGCCTGGAGGGCAGCCAGCCATTGGGCATTGGAGTTATGTGTCTCATTCTTCTCCCAGATACTCTTCCAGTATTGTTCAGTCTCAGCCCTGGTTGAATCTGCTGTCTGATGTCATCCTGTTATCCTGCCACTGAGAGTAGACTTCGGCTGGATTGGTGGAAAACATCTTGTTTATTCTCCTTGCCTCTACTGCTGCTGTATCTTTTCAGCCGGGTAGCCAGGGCTGTGAACCTTTGCATAACAGTCTCTAGTGCCTCTACTGTGGACCGCTTGCTGTACTTCTTTAGCAGTTCTTTCTTGAGATTCACAGGAGGCTAACTTCGCTCCTTGTTGCTTGATTTTTGAAGTAACCTTCAAAGTAACCTCCTCTGGCGTCAACTGCAGCATGACATATACAAGGCATTTGGTTTTTTAAAGTATGTGCCAGGAATTCCCTTCCAAGCTTTCTTAAGTTTGTCAATAACAGCCTGCTGATTTTTGTGACACACTTTTTTGACTGATCAATCCAACTGATCCTACACAAGCTCAATTGGAGAGAGGGCTGGAGACTGAGGGGGCCAAACCATCTTTTAAAAAACACCTTCCTCTTCCTCGTTGTGTAGGGTGATGTGACTCTGCTATGAATGCTTTCACTCATTTTGAGGTGTAATGATAATAGTCTGCAGAGTCTGTGGTGTCGTGACAAAGGCGGAGCTGTGTGGTGTTGTGACGGAGGTGGAGCCTGTGGCGTTGTGACGGAGGCGGGGCCTGTGGCGTCGTGACCGAGGCGGAGCTGTATGGGCATAACAGAG
>OOFC01008767.1:12322-28103 GCA_900323345.1 Pseudochromis fuscus
AAGATAACTCTGTCAAATCCTTGAAACATATGAAATGTAAAAATGCTCTATCCCTGATGCAAGCACTTGAAGATGTACAAATATTTGATGACCTCTAATGTATATCGTATGTGTGTGTGTGTGTGGTGTATATATATATATATATATATATGTATATATATCATGCGAATCAATAAATTTCCTATTCTTGAAGTGATATCTCTATGAGCCCAAACATTGGGTGGAGGCAGCTCCCTCGTGGCCTCCAAACTCAAAGAACAGGGAGACTTCAGGTCACAAATCAAATGGAGCTCTCGATTGCATCTTCAACCAACATTGATTTCCTGGGTCTGTGGATGACCACAATTCAATTCAAGGCCCTGATTAAACACCAACGGCATGTTTGACAAAGTACTGGAGGTTATCTCCTGACCGTCATCGGTACCACTGGGAATCCAGTGCTGATTTCTAAGTGGTTAGCTCACTGAGCGGCTTCTTATTAACCAAGCAACCTCTGACATATAGGGGGATTTGCACTGATCCTGATACCATTACAATCACAGGTAAAAATGGGCTGAGGACCTACAGACTCTTCATTTACACATTAAGACAAATAAGGTTGAGATTAAAGTTTCAGATTAAATTTTAAACCACTGCCACTTGAAAAAAGGCAAAGATAATCTTTTCTAACCAGGATTTGAAAAAAGGATTATTATCAATTCAATACATTTTCACAGATACCAATTAAAAAAAAAAAAAAAAAAAAAAAAAAGCCTATGGACGTGTATCTTCATGAAAGCTATGATTTGCCCTGAATATTTTTTTTTCCCACTCAAATGATTTTTGTAAAGCCTGGTTCTTGTCCATTGGCTTTGAAATATTCATAGACGAAGCCAAAACAACACGTTACCTTTGCTTTGGGCTCTTTCTGTTCAAAATAAAAGAGCGATCCTGTTCTTTGAAGCCAAATTAAACACCGTTTGAAAGTATTGTGAAATATTTGAGTTTGGCTTCACTAGATAGCGTTATTTGTACCATCAACTGCCCACAACAGGTGCTTTTAATCCCAGGATTTGATTGGAAACGTGGTTGATGGGCAAGGACTGACACAGCGATGAGGGCTGAAATATTGAGGCACAAATCATAATAATTAAGACGATTTCCTAGTGTGACTTGTGGATGAAGCAGACATGTATTGACCGTGGCAAGAACAGAGGAGGCTTGCACCATTAGGAATTTTACAGCCAGGCCAGTGTCCAGTTTTATCTGGTAACTTGCTGAACACCGAAATAAAATGTGCTGTAAGGAGTTTTTCCCTTCAAGGAGGATGTAAACGGATGGGGTGCTCTGCTAGAGTGGATTTGGGGGAGCCAGCCGAGGCTGACTAATCAGAGGGTGCTTGGGAGAGCATTAAGACAGACGTGTGGAGGGGAAATGTGACACCTGGAAATTACACAATGTAATGGAATCAGCCAAGTGGTAAATGTAGCTTTTAAATAGGTTTTGTGTTCTCCATTAACTTGCCAGACACTGATTGGTCCTGACAGCAAGGGAAAGTGACGGTCAGCATGTTGCCCCCTCCCCTCCAGTGCAGCCTCAACTGCACGTGTGCACGCTCGCACACACACATACACACACAAATACACACACACTTCTCACTGTGGGACACAAAGTTCTTTGTAGTTAGTCGGGTGTCTGGAGCCAAATGAAAGTCTGGCTGGAGCGGGGTACAGGTGATCACAGCACAGTGGCTGCAGTTGTGCTCAGATACATCATACAGTTATAGCTGTACACGCAGGGTTACGGCCAAATATCTGCCATCTCCTCTTTTTCCATTAATATTTAAAGCTCATCTCTTTCAGTCAGAATAATGCAATTAAAGGTACATATTTGAGTACAATACAGCAACGATATGAATCACATGAAACCAATTTAGAAACAAAAACTACACCACTGCAAAATATTTGCTTTCATGTCTGAGGGTGTTTGGGAGTGCCTACTCATTTTGTAACTGTTCTGTTTACATATTTCATTCCTCGGGCAAAGGAGTAATGCTCTTGTGAGAACAGTTATCTATCAGTGTTGCAGAGCTCTAATTTCTTAGTGAGTTTTCTGATTTAATTTCCTGCTGAGAGTGGATTGGATTTTTATTGTATTATGAGACAGGCTTGAAGGGCTCCTTGCTTGATTATATTTCATAGTTAGAACATGGAGGAATGACATGGGTAGCATATACAGTTATCTAAGGATTACAATCATTATATTGACTCACCATTGTAATAATATATTTCTGATTGTACAGTGATGCCATTCTTTGACTCAGTGTTTTCCACAAGATAAATAAATAAGAAAATTCTGTGGGTTGACAATTTTATTTTTCTAACAATGTATCATTTTTGTGGCTTGGTGCTATAAAATCTATTGAGGCCTGAAATTTTCTTTTATTTTTATTTTAAAAATGTCAGTGTTTTTTCTTTCTCCTAAATGTCTTAATTGGCTGGGCATTTCCCAGAGAGCTCTACTTTTTCAAAGATTGGTTTCCAGCCAGTAAAAGCCAGCAAATTTGGCTTATTGCATATGATACCTATTGACTCTATAAAGAGTGGACAACGCTAATGTGATGGCAGACGCCAGAGAAATCTACTGGCACTTTTCCACTGTCTGGTACCAGCTCGACTTTACTCTGTTTAACTTGCCATCGGTCTGTTTCCATTACAGAGGATAGTACCTCCTCTGTGTCATCAGGCAAAGAAAGTAAAAGTAAATGAAGTAATCTTCAGATTTCTCCTGTTGTTGTGTCTGGTTTTAATTCATCAAGTTGGAGCCTGCAAAAAACTTGCTCCAAAGATGGAGATGAGAGGTCCAACCACAACCTCTGTCAGCTGTTACACTGACCGGGTGGTCAGAGCTCAGTATCCATAATTATATTTTTTAAATATAATTTTATTGTTGCACTAAAGACTGTTAGCCCTGCGATAGGCTGGCAACCTGTCCAGGGTGTACCTCGCCTCTTGCCCAATGACAGCTGGGATAGGCTCCAGCAGACCCCTGTGACCCAAGTGTGGAGAAAGCAGGTATAGATGATGACTAACTAAAGACCGTTATTGTACCTTGGACTGGTCTCTTTAGTGTTTTTAACCCATATTGTATAAACCTGTTATTCTGGCTATCACTGTGCAGACTGTGTCAACTACACATAATGACCCAATGATGATTCTGACCAATAACATTTTAGTATCCGTTGGTACCTGCTCAGCCTGTTTCCTGGAACCTCATGAGTAGAACCGAGTAGAGTCAAGCTGGTACCATGTAGTGGAAATGTGCCATAATCAACTGCCTCAAGTGGTATCATCTGGGGCCGTGTGAATCTTCAGCCGGGCTGAAGACAAAGATTTTGAGAATAAAACCAATCTGGTGGTGTGGATCTGACTCATAGACTATATAAAAGAGATGGATGTAGTCACCATGTCACCAGCTGGTTGGTGGACTCCAATACTTTGACATTTGAACATCACCATGTTGTTTTTTTTGCAGCCATATTTGGATGTAAAGGGAGGAGGGAGGAGGCGGGTCTGACTCTTGAACTTGAGGACACTGCCCAGTGTGTATGAGTCTTGTATTCAGTGGTGAATGAGCCTCCAAACCACTTGCAAATCACTGGTGAGCTTAGTCTGGTCTCATTGGATACCAGATCTGCCAATCAAACTAACAATGCTCTGAAATGTTTCTCTTTTTGAAGCCTAATATCTTCTTAATGATAATCATTTTCAGACAGAACACAAGATCACTAACAAGAAGAACTGATAGGACATCAGAATGACTTGTGAAAAAAAAAGACTTTCATGATTGAAAATGATCATATTTTAATTGAAGCCAATTGGAGCCAGACTTTTTTGGAGCCAGCTTCTAGTGGCCATCGCTGGTATTGCACTTTTTTGGGATCGTTTAGTGGAGAACAGCCAAAGTGGAAGTGAAGTGCAATAGACTTTGAACATTGAATAACATAAGGAATCTCAGAGTAACATAGGAGATGCCAAGATCACAAAATCTTGCTCCAGCTGGTAAACAGTTTGTGAGACCACCAGAACTGAAGTGAAGCACCAAACAGTTTTAGTGCCCACTCACACAGACATTGCACAAATTAATTTGCCAGCACTGGCATTGTTAATTGGTCCTGAAAAATTCACACACCCAGGAGAATGCTGGGGCTCTGTTACCGCACAATTGTAATACATTTTAATTTCTTCTCTTTGGTATTTACAATCTTTTACTAAGTAAGTACATGAGTGAAAACAAGCACCATGGGTATATATACTGACTTTATTTGCAAAAATGAATTTTAATATTAGCTCAACATTAACAATACAAGGCTTTACTTTAAAATTATGACCTAGTTTATTTTAAACTGCAAGTGGTATATCTACCAAGGCACTAAAATACATGTAAAACCCCACGTAAGACATTAACATTTCCTATACTTGGGTATTTACCTGAATTTCCATGTCTGTATTATGTGTAGCTGCCAACATTGTGACTTGGGGCAGTGAGTGCTGTTTCCCTTGCCTTTGCTCAGAGCTCTTACATGTGCACCAACATGTGGGTGTATGAACTGGCTCAAGGGGGCCCACACAGTGCCATGGAGCTCATGAGCCGCAGCCTTCACACAAACCCTGCAGTCCTTTCCATGCAAATGAGAGAGGAAGAGAGAGGAGGGCTTAGCTGGGTATGTTCAGTATCTGCCTCCCTGCTTTTGCATTTCAAATGAATAAATGATAAAAGCCCACTTTTTAGTCAGTTGGCGACTGCCCTCTCTCACTCTCTTTCCCTTTTCATTTACTGAGCACCCTGACTCTCTTCACCCCTCGTCCCATCCTTCCTCTCATTTTGAGTTTATTGTGACTTTCTCTTGCCTGTGTGCTTATTCTCCCTCTTATGAATCTGAAGTTGCTTTTGCATAATATCTAAAGCTCATATTAAACGTCTAATTTGACCAGTTGTTATTCGCTATTCTGGCAATTAGCTGCATTTATTCGAGGGCCCCTGAGGTTTACGACTAGCCATCAAAGAAAAAAAAAAAAAACATCGAGGGTGGATTCTTACTGAAGCTGACAACAGTCTGTTCAGTGGAGATGGTGTTTTTTTATTTTTTTTATTGTACTGTGGATCCCCTGCGACAGGCTTGAGCTACCCTCTCCAACATTATTTCCACCTCTGCTCTTTAGCCCGAGCAAGCTTGTGGTAAATGCTATAGTTGGTGTGCATCGAAATAATGGCCCATTACTACTTCTGTTTCAGAGGAGCACTGGAGGCCCGTAATGTTGGAATAGTGGGAGGGCATGACTGAAACTGTGTCCTACCTCATGGGACGTGGGGGTGGAAAAGAGTAAGTTGGAGTCAAACACCAATTACTGTAGGAACTGAAGTGTGGATAATCCACAGATGGAAATCTATAGATTGTAATTCACATATATTATATCAGTGTTGGTGAATATTATAGAATATGAGAAACTACAGAGAAGTCCAGCCTCGAGGGAAAACAGTGTGTATAGCAGCATATTTTAAGATTTTAATTTTTGCATCATCTCATTAATGTCTCATTATTTGTAGAAAAAAAAAGTGATATAGTGTTCAAAGCACAAAGATGGGACACGATTACGTATAATGCAACATTAAGACATGTGGGTGCTAACCAGTAAATCAATGTCTTATTTAGTAATGTAATTATCTTTTTTTTTTTTTTTTTTTTTTTTTTTTTTTACAGTACTCTAAATATAATTAAAGCAAATACATGCAACCTTTTAGGGGTCAGATTGTTTGCTATCTTTCTAGAAGTCAAATGTAGGGTTGAAATAAGTCCCTGTGTGTTGGTTGACAGATCCCCTTTTCCCACTGAGCTGGTTCCAGTGCTAGTTCAGAGTCAGTGTCTGACTCAGCACCAGGTCTTTGTGTTTCCACAAGAACACCAGCTCCAGGTGCTAAAAACCAGTGCTTAGTAATCACTTACCCCTTTTCCAACAAACAAGAATGGGTGCTAGTTCTGGCCTGGTGCTAGTCCTGGTGGTTAGTTGGTTCAGATCCCATTTCTCCTATGAACCTGTTTGCTTTTCCACTGGCAAGGAGCCAAGTTGGGGCCGCGTCACATAAAACGTCAGTACGTCGCTGCATAGGTAGCCGGTTTACAACAACCGGCTTAGCAAGCTAGCTGCTGTTAACAAACTCCCGTTACCCTGTTACTATCAGTCCATGAAAAAAATTTTTTTTTCAGTGGATATTCTAGTTACAACATGACTGAGTTAACAAAGCAGTGTTGCATTGCTACGTGTGGTATTTATTCAGTTTTGGGAATTTACGATGTCCTTAGTGGTCGCATATGATGGCGAAGCGCACCCTCGCTGTAAAAACGCTTAAATGGAGGAGTTATTGAGGAGACAGTACAAGTACTGTTCCTGGTTTTACAGTCTACACTGAGATCCAGAGCCAAAACGGTATTTTCATTACTTTACTCTTCTACTATCACTAGCTGTGTTTCTACCGTTGCTCCCCCAGCTCCTGGTGTAGTCGCTGCTTAATTGGTGCTAAGTCTGGCCCAGCAAGGAAGTGGGGCCTGAAGTGGCCCCTATTTTAGCAGCTGGGGCCGTTTCTCGCGGCGGTGGAAACACAACAAACTGGGGCTAAGTCAGGAACTGGCCCTGGAACCTGTTTGGTGGAAAAGGAGTAAATGACTCTTTGCTGGGCCAGAGCACCAAGTCCATCAGGGGCTGGGGGCGGGGTTATCGTGACCAATGAGCAAGAATGGAAACACAGAACCACCATTTTTTAGATAACCACTAGCGAGTGGTGTAGTAGAGCAGTGAAAACAACTAAATACGGACGCTAAATTAAAGCAGCAATGGTCTGAGGAGGAGACCCAGTGCTTCCTGGCCCTGTGGTCTTCTACCAGGGATAGTTCTTGGAGCAAGCTGGTCTTTGAGAGGATTCAGTGGGAGGTGGCTGCAGCTGGATATGAGCGGAGCCTCGACCAGCTCCTTAATGAACTGAATAACTCTATAAAGACTACAGGGACCAGAAGAAAGAGCTTGGATGCAGCGGCAGTGGTTGGCTGAAAAATACTAAAGCAGTGACATACTGACGCACAGTGATGCAATGGCGTGGCTCCATCTATCCATCCCAACTAGCACCTGGTTCTTCTTGGTGGAAAAGGGGTGAGACTGTTCTGAGATGTGCTCGCTCAGTAAAGGGGCTGAAGGTGCGAGCAGATGTTGATCAGACACATTGCAGACCTACCTGATCACCTTGAACGATAGCTAGCTTAGCATCTGTACACTCTCTACATTCACTGTTTGGGGTAGAGTCTCACAAATAAGGCAAAAAAAATTCCCCTTGAATACAGCTTCAAGGTAACATATTCACCAACAATAAGACCTGTAGATTGCTCCAACAACAAAACTGTACAGAACGTATCTGGGAACATTTCTGTTTTATTCTCAGCTAAAAACTTGGGGCTGCGGTTGCATGAAGGTGACACTGCAAAGAAGCTGCATCACTGTGAAGACGATACTTTATTTACAGACTATTCATCCCGAGGGACTCGCTGAAGAGCTACAACATGGTATTCATCTCTCAATCATTCTTTGAACTAGTAGCCCGAAATGCTGCTTAGTTTAAAACATTATTTTTTGATGATTTCATAAATTTCTCCTACTGTTGAGATCTGTGCCAGCTTCAAATGAGAGTTAGCAAAAAATTTTAAAAAACCCAACTAAAATTAGTAAATAAATAAAAAGAAACAACTCCGTCATAATGTTTCATAACACTGAACATAGCAGAAAACCTGTGAACTTCTCTTCATTATTGATGTGAACCAGAATGAAGACAGTAAAAGTCTAAACTACTTGTAACACGCATGATGATGAAATTAAAACTTAAATTTTTTCCGACAGAAGATATTTAGTTTTGGTTGCAGACGGGGTTTGCGAGCTGAAAAAATCTGGGACAAATTCATTCATTATTAATCTGGCTTTTATTTCCACACTTTCTCATTTGATTATCTGCATTCTGATATGGCAGCACTCATTTGCCTTCATACATTAATAATTCAGAATTTATACTGGTGTTCAGACACAGATACTTTCACACTCGGTGTTGTGTAACAGTCATGCTTTGTTTCTTTGTTGCATTCAGGGAGAGTCCACAAACTTATTCACTGTCTGGATCACTGTGTGTAGTCATTAGGAGTTTTTTTTTTTTAAATGTTAGAAGTAATGTTGCCATCACGACAGAAAATTATCATCAAAAATATGACCTAATCGTGCAGAATGCAAAGGGTCTGACCCATCTTAAGTGGAGACTATTCTGAAGTAGAAAACACAAACAGCAATGCATTAGTCAAGGGTATTTTGCTTTGCGGTGAGAGATGTTTTCTGCATATTCCAGTGTTTTCAGTGTGTAGAGTTTGTAAGGTCTGAGGCAGCAGTGTACAAAAACACAAAAACATTACAGCCTCTCAAAAGCGAAACTCTGTACTGAACTCTGAGATCCAACTCTGGCTGCTTGTGTTTTCTCCCTCACAATGCTATGTGAGTGGAAATTCTATTAGACTCAACATTTACCACATTTAATCTTTAATGAGACTGCTTCTAATTTTATCGCATTTCCCTTTTTTCGAAGCATCAGTCAGAATTGTCCACGCCTTGTGAAAATTCTGAAGCCATGATGCGAGACAAGTCTTATCGGGGAAGACAGATGGGATTGTCGATAGTTGACAGACATGCTGATAAAGGATTTTGGTTTTATCTCCAATCACTTCATAGGGTGGAAAGCCTGACAGCCTGCATCTTCAAAGCAACAAAAGGCCAGAAACACACCATGCTCTGACAGATGGAGAGACTGTGTTTTTAATAACCTCTGTGCCACCACGGCCCAGCGATGATGCCAGACGCAGGGTGCCAGAGAGGGACATCACACCGTTGCGCCTCCTTGGCTGCCACATCTGTACAGCGGCCAAGGTGATAACATCTTCTCTAGCGTTACAAAAATGTCAATACGGTAGAAGGGCCACTTCTGTTTGCTTTGAAATGTTAATATCATGTTTACATGTGGTCAGATTTAAATGTAACAGCCAGATGTCCGGACACACGCTTACTTTCCTTTGAGGTTTCTTCATTTGAAGAGAGTTCATGCACAATTCCTGAAGAGTGTGCAGTGAAGTTCATTCAGTATGTCAGGCTTTTGTTGTTGTTTGTTTGTTTCACTCTCATGCTGGAGTCTTCAAGTAAACACAGTCAATGTCAGGTCAAAGCCATTTATCTTAAGTAGCAAAGCTGAGTCTATGTGACGTCCCCGCAGCTGGACTGACATCTCACAAGCTTCAGCAAAGCTGCTTTAACTGTCTCACTGACGGTTACAGTAGGAGCCACAGCTGACCGCAGAGCGTTAATGTGAACTGATCTTGTCTTTGAGCAGCGCGCTGAATTCTAATGTCAACAGTCATGCTCATTTTTCATTAGCATTATGAATCACTGCCTCAGCTCATCACACTGTCGCTCTAATGACTCACTGCTGTGTAGGTTTGCCGTAACACAACCAATCAGACCCTCAGCATCTCCTGGAAGCTTCTAGTGCTCTGATGTATTTGTTGAAATCAGGCAAAAATAACAATTTAAAATCAGCAGAGATAACGTTTGGAGGGACAAATCTCTGAGACACTTCATCAGGCATCATGTTGCAGTGACAGTGTGAAAAGGAGAGCTCCATAGAGAAAAAGGACTGACTGGCAATCAATACATACTACATAACTCTACAGTGCAATCTGATGTGAATTGCAGAATGACTGTGCTATGAGATTCTCAGTGTTTAATGAGAATCACTATTTAAAGGTGTTGATAGACAGCAGCTACATAAAACAGTTTGTAGCTGAATTGTGCATTAATTGGAGACACAAACTGAGTGTAAGATGATAAAAGCATTCATACTATAGAGCAGTGGTCCCCAACCTTTTTTTGCACCACGGACTGGTTTGACGTAGGCATTATTTTCATGGACAGGCCTTCAAGGTGTGGCAGATAAATACAGCAAAAATAAAAAAACATGACCGGAATAAAAAAAACAAACAAAAACAAATGTCTCCCCTTTGCGAAGAAGCTCTCCAAAGACATTAGTCACTAGTTTGCAGACTTCTTTGTTTGGCTAACGTGTCTGATCACGTGACAGAGACAAGCATATTGACGTGTGAAGAGACACATACGAAAGTTAAGTCGGAGAGAATCCGGTCGTTTTTCAAAATAAAAGGCCCTCCGACGATAACGATCAATACAACTGAATTTATATAAATCATTCATTCTTTCTGCGTTGCCCGGTAACAAATGCCTCACGGACGGTACCGGACACCGGCCCGGTGGTTGGGGACCACTGCTATACACTGTTCAATTCAAACAACAAGTCTAGATGCTATTTGCACATTCAAATGTTTTACTTCTCATTGATGAGTAAATACAACTGCAATGGTGCTAGTTTGGTTTTCAGATTATCATTTTATATATATAAAAAAGTTGACGGCGGATTTTGCTTAATATATATATTATAGTACTGAATGAGTAATATAAATACCATAAATACAGATTGTACTGTATCATACAATTTTAGATGGCGTTCAGTCAAACTAGATTAGCTAGAAAGGCTGACCGGTCGGCACACTCCTGCTGGTGTGTGCAATTTTGTGATCTGACAAATGCAGATTAACTGAGGTTACATACACATGACCCACATCAATAGCAGTGAAACAGCAATCAAACTCACACTGTCCACACAGTTTTACAAGAGAACAAGTCTGCACCGAAGGAATTCAGTTACAAATAGGTGCGCTTTATTAATTGCTGGCAGTGTTTACTTCATGCTCTTAATTTGGTATTTGTTGTAGGCTGTGCATACCCACTGCTGTCTGAATTCCCAACCCAGTGGGGGAAATGACACATTTGTTAGCTCTATTGTTTTTTTTACTCAGTCACCTCCACCTAAAAACATTGTGTACAACTGTTGTACAACCTGCCGCCAAAAAAAAAACAAAGAAGAAGAAAAAAAAAAAAACCAGCAGACTGTTGATGAGCAGCAGGGAACCTCAGGCTCAAACTATGCACATCTGTCAGGCAGGTTTGAGCAAAAGTATGCTGCATTATTAATGATGTGCTGCTTGGAGGCTAAGCCTAGGGATGACATCTGTCAAAGAGCAGCACATCTCTTTCTAGGTTGGGGTACTTCCGTCCACACTGACATGCGGGGAGGAGAAGTGTGTGTGTGTGTGTGTGTGTGTTGGAGGTTCTTCTAAGCTGACCTTCACTTTCCTTAAGCTTTATTCATTACCCATTTTTCCCGCTAATTTCTTACATTACTGTCCCTTTTCACTGTGCGGTTTTATGCTGCTTTGTCAGACAACACACTTGAGGCTATTTTAGAACTCATTAGTTTAATTGGCAATAAACTGCAATTATTTTTGCAGCTGCAAACTGCATTTCTAAGCTACACTGTTGGACTCGCAAATGAAAAGAATGCCAATACCCGCTCCCCAGGATTTCTCCCTCTCTGTCCTGTGTGCAGTGATAATTACTGCTCAGGGGGGAGGTGAGTTCATCTAACAAGTCCAAAGGAGTCGATTTCTTCTCCCCTGTTTTAATAATAATAATACATTTGTAGGCTTGTCTATGGCTTCCATGTCTCAATAAAAATAGATGAATAAATAATAAGCTCAATTGAAGGCACTTGGTCGACATTCATGCTCCAGCTTCTTCTCCGTTACACAGAAACCTCCCTACTCCCTGCTCACATGAATTATTCATGCATTTAGGAATGCAAGTGTGTGGTTGGAAACCTCTCACTGATGAGAGGGAATTGTACACACAAATGGAGAACAGTAGGTATACTGAAAACATGCTGTTTTCTTAGATTTTTGGTGTTTATACACTTAGTCTTATCTCTGCAATCACTTGAAAATCCAGAATCAAAATGTAAAGTTATAGATAATGCATGGTGCATGGTGCATGATACCATCTAGTGTAGCAGCAGTGCCTGTACTGTATCTTGCAATACAGATATTCCCCAAATTTTTAATAACTGCACAATACTGCGAAAGGAGACAAGCATAAAAATTGGAGAATATTCGTGGAATGGAAAATGAAGGTGAAAAGAGACAATCATTAGTGGAAAAAGTGGACTAACTAAAAGATCAAACCTCATTTGAGGCCAGTTAATGGCCACCTACCCAACTGTATAATGTACCACAAAGAGGTACAAGGTCTGGTTCAAGACTGGAGTGTCAGAGGTTGTGCAATTAACCTCTGAATGAGTGTTTACTGCAGAGGCATGAATGAGTTGTGTGCATGTGTGTGTGTGTATTTTCCCCCCTGCATTTGTTTTTCATGTGTGCATGCGTATACGTGTGCATGTGCATGTGTGAGTGTATCTCTCAGGCAATGAGACCTTGGACAGAAGAGTAATTGATTCAGAGAATCTTCAAATCAATTCTCGGACAGCTGGGGCCGAGGAGATTAGAAGTGAAGCACAGGCGGCCTGGAGTGCAGTCAGACAGGCCCCAGAGCAAACAGTAATCTCAGGATTATAGACCTGGGGGAGATGTACCTGTTTTCTCTCATTTCATTCCCTCTTGCTCTCCCAGCAGTGACAGTCTATATTCACTACTAACCACTTTCCCCCAAAACGCTGCACTCTTTCCTTCCATCTGCAGAGCCTCACAATAAAAAGGTGACTAAAAGCTTCTGCTGACATCGAGGTATGATTTCAGTGAAAGCATATGAACATAAGGAAATCGGTGCGGGCTGATTGATATACGCTGTCTGACGACATTTGACCTTTTCATTCTCCGCATTTTCTTTAAATAAAGCCCGCTGCGAAAGTAGCCAAGTCAGAGGCAAGGGGAGATTATCTGGCCGTGCAGCTCAGAGGAACCACTTAACCTAATGAAGTAAATAAAGTAATGTGTTCAAAGGTCATTTGTATAATTGTTTTGGTCAGACTGACTGCAGACGAATGATGCAGACCTTTGTCCCATGGCTGGAATATATCTTATTGCCCTTTCCAATTGATTGAATTAGATCACAAGAGTAAATGTGTCAGCTTAATGGCAGAAAAATTGGCCTTAGAAAGAGGTAAGGAGGAGCAGGTTTTAAAAGAGCTCAGGAACAGACAGCACCGCAGGCTGCAGCTGACACAAAACAAGCCCTTATAACTTTCTCTATACGCAATGTTTGCAGTTTGACTTCTTAACTCGTGAAAAATACTGTAGAAAAAGCCCTAATTAACCAGAGCTCACAAGGTCCACTGAATGCCTGTTTGCGTTCACAAAATATGTCCTAATATGAGCAGGAAAGAAAGCCCAAATCCATTATGTCATGTGCAGTATTTTCCAAAATTTTAATTGTTTCTCTGGGGATTTTAATGAACAATGCCACAGCTGAACATAGACTAAAAGGCTAGTGCACACTCAACAATCACTCACGCAGGGTACTCTCAAACAGAAACACGCACGCTTTTCCCCGTTACTATTTAGGGAACCAGCACTGTCTCAGTAAAAGTATTACGACTTTAGATATTAAGATTTTGCTTCATGCCTCCCAACAAATGAGGAGTAAATACACCTTGACAATGACTCACGGTGTATTTTGCTCATGACTATTTTAATAGGCTGTGGGACTGTTTACTTGTGCGACGTAGCAGCAGTTCTGGAATAAAGAGATAACACGTTTCTAAAGAATAACAACACAATGCACAGCAGTACAATTGAGCTGACGCTACCAAATGAGCAGTAACCATAATGTTGCATAGTCGTCTGGGAGAAATGAGTCACTCATGCCCGACGTATCAGTCTGTTCATCGAACTGCCTCATGTCACCCCTCCATTAGGCGCTGCAACACTGAAAACAACTACTGTTTTAACTTGTTGGACATTAAATCTTTAAGTGGGGCTTTTGGGAACTCAAAGTTCTGACTGAGCAGAACAACAACAAACTCTGATGTTAAACATTTGTGTCTTTTTAAACGTGACAATTGTCTGATTTCATTTTCATACCAATTGGGTTTCTTTGTGTTTGTTTGACTGAAGTTGTCACATTTGGCTCAATTAGCAGAAAAGATAATCCAACTAATAATCATGACTTGTAGCCTTAATCTACATAGATCAGAAACTCTCTTTTCTTTGAGAAATGTGAGATGAGGCACGGAGGTCCTCTCTGCACAGGAGCTTTTCGAAAAAGCTCAAATTGAAAATGTTCTGTGTGAAGAGATTAGAGGAGGAACAATGGCTGGAGGATGAATATCTCAGTCAGCATATTCCTGCTGGATGGAGTTCAAATGAGGGCCTGTAACAGGCTGTGACTTTTGTCAGCTGTGTGGTCACATTGATGAGACTGGTGGCTCCCACAACACTCCATCAGGAGCTTGGCAGGCTCTTAAGGTGATTACTGGCTGATTAGCATTACAGTAATCACAAGATGATTCCTGATATGGAAGTGATTGTTTCACCACAGTTCAGGACCTCTGCAGAAACATCCTTCCTGGAAAGTGAGGGAGATGAGGCTGGGCAGATGAGAAAAAACCTCCAATCATGTTCAGCTCACGCAGGAACGTGATGAATTCAACTTACATCGAAGTTCTGTCATAATGCATCTCGCAGCCTGTCTCTCAGTCTGACATTACATCCTACTGATTTACTGATACTTACTAATTTACTCTCTTTATGAGCAAGGAGGAGATCTTTGAAAGTAACAGTCATCACTGATGCTTCACTTGAGACATTCTGCCTGTTCAAACAGAGATCTGGGGTTAAACATTAATATTTAGCCTGTCGAGGACAGACTTAGGCACAATGTGACAATGCTAATATAGTGATGCTTAGGAGGTATAATGATTACCATATTTCACTGTCTCATGAAAGCATGCTGCAAAGATTTATACATTAGCACTAAACACAGGATGGTGAGCAGAATGCCGTTGGTTATTATTCGGTCAAAAATACAGTACTGAAATTCTGACCTGATGGTGCAGGTAGGAGAGCAGGTTGTCAATGAATTGTAAGATTGTGGGCTCGATCCCTGGCTCCTCTTGTTGACATGTCAAAGTGTCCTTGAGCAAGACACTTAACCTTAAGTTGCTCCCAATGGTGGCTAATCCCAATCCCAATCTGTAGCCAGTGGTGGACAAAGTACTCAACTTCAGTACTTAAGTCAAAGTATTGATATTCATGGACAAATCTTACTCAACTACAAATAAAATTTATTGGTCAAAATGTTACTCAAGTTAAAGTACTAAAGTACTTACCTTTAAAAATACTTAAATATTCAAAAGTACAAAGTAAAAGGACATTTTCTAATATCAGTACATTGCTGTATTGTTCTCAGTGCCCAAGTCAAACACCTGCTTCCTGTTAATGTCGTATTTTAAGCTGAAAGTGCTTCAATGAAAAGAAAACTCCTTCCTGCAGAGTGTGCATAATACTTTGTTAGTTGGTTGTTAGTTGGTTTGGTCTTGCTTTTTTGTTTTCAAATTTCCCATCGAGAAGCTAACATACTGTTTTGCGTTTAAAAAACCCCATAAAACTACAAAACCGTGCTGTTTCCTGTCCTCCCTCGTTATTGCTCGGTTCACTTCCTGCCAATTTGCGCATGCGTAACGTTAACTCTACCTGGACAAACTGCCTGAAACGCATTGCCAGCATAGACTGTATATACAGTAAGTAACGACACACTTCCTAGTAATGTAGTGGAGTCCAAAGTACAATATTTGCCTTTGAAATGTAGCA
>OOFC01008778.1:2051-13083 GCA_900323345.1 Pseudochromis fuscus
GAGTCAATGCCATGGCGACAGCCTCCGCTGAGCAGAGAGCCGAGGCGACAGGAGCTGGCACGGTGCCGTGCTGTCTGTCTGTTGTGCTTTGTTAACACACACACACACACACACACCCACACACACCCACACGAACACACACCCACTTCCATGTCTGCGCACATACACTATCTCATCAGCTAAATTACAAAAAGACATCACCTTTAATTTCATCCTTAAATCCTCTTAAATATTAATCAGCAGACATGTCTCAGCGAAGCAAAGAGAGAGACATTATTCTCTCCCCTTCCCATATATACATGCACATACACACTTTTGTATGACCAGCATAAATCCTCACATAGTCGACTTTGTTTACCTAAACCAAAGAAGGTATTCAGCCACTGTCTGTATTCGACGCAGGCCTTTATTTCTAATTTCCTGTTTGAGAACTTTATTTATTCAGAGCGGGTAAAAACATTAAACTTACTGTGAATATAAAAAGAGTTTTGGTGAACAGAAACCTTTCATTCATTAACCGGGCTTTTATTGTGAAATATTTGCAGGTACACAGCAATTTTTTGCTGTTTTTACACGACCAGCTTCTGTTTTCAATACAAATGAAAACTGGGTGCTCACAGCTTCAAATCAAAAACAGTTCAGCTTCTGTAACACCACCACGCTCATCAACGCCACTTCTCTCTCACCGACCAATCAAAATCAAGAAGGAAGCAGGACTTACGATATCAACTGAGAAGTGGAGGAGAAACGGATCCTAGCTGTCTCCCCAGTTATTTCTTTTCCTCATTTAGCTGTTGTTAACTTTGCTGACGTGAACTACAGAGACTTTGTTTACAATGAAGAAATGTGGAAGTTGTTTTTCTACACATTGACCACAACCATGTTTTAACCCTAAAATGTCCCTTTAAAAGCTCCAAATGTCTTCATAACAGTAGTTCTGAACAACATATAAAGACAGGAAGACGTGCACACACACACACTCTCTGTAATGGCTGCTCATAAGGCAGCGGCGCCTCTGGTTCAAACACCCGTAAGAGCTCAGAAACACCACCGGGTCATTGTCAGCCAGGCTCAGAGTTTGTACAGAGAAGTGTCCTCCATTATCAGCTGCTGCCTGCAGGGTTTCACGGTCAGTTGTCCGGCAGCCTGCAGCACCCACCTTAACTGGGCCAGAGTCTAAAAGAAAAGTTTCACGTCTTAAACTGGAAACACACTTAACAACGAGCTGAGACCTTCCGAGGCAGCACAACAAACAACTGTCTGCACCAACTCCAGCAGATACTAGTCTTTGATAGTGTGAGAGAGGCACAAACCTAAAGACTGAGTCAGTCCACAACACAACACACCTGACCACTGGTCAGTAACAACTTGGACAGTCTACTGGTGAAGACTCAACATCTCACACAACAACAACTGTCGTGACATTTTGAACTGAAACATGGACGCCAACTGACGCCGTTTGTTTACAGAGCATATACGCGAGTATAAAGATGAAATCCAGGGTGGAGAGGTGCAGACTATACAGGCAGACTGGAAGGGGGTAGACTGTGACTTGACTGTGTAGTGCCATCATTAGGACAAATTTACCAACCGTTTGTACCATAGACTGTTTATAAACTGGACAAAGCTAATGTGACATCACCTGTTGCTTTGTGGACACATTTTGAAGCCAAGACATCAGCATTTGAACTTAGCCATGTTTGTTGATAGGAAGGGAAGAGTGAGGAGGTGGGTTTAACCTTTGAACCCAAGGTCACCACCCAATGTGTGTGAGACTCGACTTAAGCCTGTCGATCAAAGTAACCACGCCCTATCCCACAGAGGGAATCAGAATAAGAAGATTTTGTCATTCAACAATGTTTCCTGACCAGGGATTTGTTCATAGGCAAAAACAAAATCTACGTGGGGATAAATTTGTGCAAAATAACTAGTTATTGTGTTTTTTTTTAGTCAGTTGTCCAATTTGTAGCAATGTTTTCAGACTGCAGCGGTGTCTGCAGACATTTTAGGGCAGCGCTCTGCAGGTTTTCCAAAACTGATCAGAGATCATATGCAAGTGAGTTCATTCAGAGACAGGACATAAAACCACTGGTGACATGTCCAAGTGTAAGTCCAGATGCTCTGTTGACCTGCAGTGAGCCATCAGGCATGCCCTTTAATGGGCATTTGAATTTACATATGCAAATCAGGAACAAGTGGCACGTACAAAGGACTGGGATTCATCACTGTCAGAAAACAGCTGGAAACATTTTTGCCGTTTAAAAACACTTCAGGAATCTGATGTAGACTCTCTCTTAAACACCAATAAGGTATTAGTGAATGAGATCCAATGACTGTAAACACCAAACATACTCATCTAACTAGAAGCTGGCAAAGTGACAACTAACTATTCATCATTAGGTCTGATTTATGTGTTAGCTGGAGGGATGAATGGACAGACTTCCCGGGCTAATTAATTTTCACTTTGAGTTTTTGTCCGTTACCGCTGAATAGTTTTGAGGTCTCACCTGTACATAAAACTCAATGAATCAATACTTTTTATATGAAGTGTCTGACTAAAATCCAAAATTAAATAGTTTGAAGAATTTAATTAGAAAGTAATAACAATGCTGATGTGAGCAAATGAGTGCCACTAATCTAAGCATGAAATCTGCTGTAATCTTTCAACATAATGTAGGCTTCTGATGTGTGTGATCGTATCTGTGCTTCATTTGAACGGCACGCAGCTTCTTTACAGAGTTAACTTTGGAGGTAGCACGTGCCTAAACGTATAGTGTGAAGTCTGATAAATGTAGCAAACAGCTGGAATACAGTAGTAGCTGGTTAATAAAGTGAACTAATGAGGCTCCTTCAAGCAGATTAAAACAAAATGACCAGTTACAGTGTAATAAAACTGTTATTCTCAATGGAAACTACCCGCTATAAAACTGATAGTCATACATGACTATTATGAATTATAAAACATATGAACAGTAATTACTGATTAATATGTCTAGATTACGTAACCTGGTGTTGTATTGGATTATGGCCCAATAGATATTAAAGCTTGAACAAACATGATACAAAACAGATTTTATGGATCACCTAAAACCTTCAGACTCAGCAACCTTCAATGATAACAGTTTATTACTGTCTTCTGTTCATTTATTAACCCTTAAAGCACTGAATTTATAATGACCATGCACGTCCCCCAGTGATGAATTATTTTAGAAAGTATTGATCATTACGACTGAATGATTCTCCTGCGTTTTCAGAGATATACATAAAAAACCTATTTGTAAAAACATCTACAGACTTTATTCTGTCTGTTAGTTTTGTGTATGTACAGACAATGTATACCCATGCAATACACACAACAATAGGAGCAAGACACCATTTACATGAGAGTCATTTATGTGTCAGCATTTATTGGAATCATATTGGCATTATATTTAAATCAAAATTCATAAATAAATGAATCAATAAATTTCAAGAAAACAATAATGGTAAAAATGAAAAGAAGACTTGAGTGTGTGTGCACTACACACGGACCTGCACGGACCAGCGTGGCAGAGCAGTGGCGTCACTAACCACGGTGCTACTCCGCCACAATGACTTTTATCATTTTATGCAGGGCACTACAAAACATCATCAAACTTGCACAATGCACAGTCCTCATGGAATCGCTTATGGAAATAAACTGAACTGACACAAACTGCATCAAAGCCTTTTGCACAAACAAAACTGAAAGTTAAACAAAACAAATATACTCTGTGTTAGCACTGAGGGAAAGGCGAGGGCCACTAAAGTATAGTTGGTCATAGCTCTTTAAGGGCTAATGACTGTGCTGTGTCTGTCTATTGCTGGTCACCTTTCTGTATGAAAGATGTGAAGAACTTTTACATTTTAATCTTATTTTGCTTTTATAGTGGACTCACCTGTTGTGTTTTGATTGGAGAGCAACTCTCTGTATTTACAACTAGTTTTCTAATGGGACATAAATACATGCCTCAGTTGATTGATGCAATATCCAAAGTCCATAAGAAAGGCACATGTTACACCTATGAAAAACTTGTGAGCGTTTTTGTATAGCAGCCCTAATGCCACTACTGGGATGCCATGATGGATGACATCACATGGGCTGAATCTCCCCTGGTGTTGCTCTTCACTTCAGGAGGGGTAGAGCAGTAAGATGGCAAGATGTGACAAGCATAGACTTTATATAAAACTGGACGAAGTAACCAGTTCTCAAAAGCAAAGACAACGTAGTAAGTGAAAAAAAGTGCAATACCCTACATGCTGGCTCCAAAAAAAAATGGACTCCAATTGACTTAAATTCAAAAATGATCATTTTCAATTGTGAAATACTCAAATTTTTTTCCACAAGTCATTCTGATGTCATTAGATGAACTCAACTCTCAATGATCCATCAGAATTTTTTCATCATTAATTAGATATTAGGCTTAAAAAAAAAGAGGAAACCTTAGGGATGGGGTTAATTTGATTGACAGGCCTGGTCTCCAATGACATCAGCACTGAATTATAGTCTCATACACACTGGACAGTGTTTTTGGTTTCAAAGGTCAGACCTGCCTCTTCACCTTTCCCGTGAAATCCAAATATGGTCACTTCTGGCTCCAAACAACAAACATGGCGACGTTCAGATGCCGAAATACTGACTTCAATGTGACTCCACAAACCAACAGATGACCTCTACATACAGTTTGAGTTAAACTCACCACGTGTACCTTCCACATGTCCATGTGATGTCAGAGCATTTCAACCAATCAGAGAAACCAAACCGTCCACTCAATTTTTCTGATTGGTTGAAAATGGCATCATCCATGAAATTTCCCATATTGGGGACTTTCAGAGATTGAGATCTCAGTTGTATGAGCTTGTTATTTTCAAACATTCCCATAAAACGTTTGCGTCATAATCTATCCAGGCCATGGGTTTTCTACTCCTTCACGGTTTACGAAAACTTGACAGGAGGAAACTGAGGATCCAACCGACCTCCCCGCCCCACCACCGCACCCTTGACACACTCACCACAGCGGCGGCATCGGCCACTCCGAAGGCGGCCTTCTGTCTTCGTGCTGTGATGTGGCTGCTGTTCTCCTGTACCTTCTCCAACAGCTGGCGCACCGGCTTGGAGTAATTGGCCACTTTGCATTCCTTCAGGAACGCTTTCAGCTGCAGGGACGAGGAGGGGGAGCATGAGAAAGAAAGAAAAAAAGGATGATCCAGTCCGCCCATGTGATGCTTTCAGGCAGAGCAGTTTGTAGTGGTTTCCCTCTGAGGGAAGCAGCCCTGCACAGTCTGAACCAAAACCTGGGAGTGATTCTTCTTATTGTACGAAATCGGTTTAATTTAACACTTGAGTTTTAGAAAATACTTCAAATGATCTAAAATACCTGAGGTTACATTACCTGAATCACAGTGGGCAGGGCGAGCTCAGGGAAGCCAATGGAGTTGGCCTGAGTGTGGAAGTATTCCAGTATCAGGTCATAAAGCTGGTCGATCAACCCGTCCTGAAATACAGCAACACAAGAACAATCACAACAGTCACACTTTACACTGGTGTGTAAAATTCACATTTTCATTGTTCTAATTCAGAGGCCAAAGCTCATCAAGAGCAACAAGTGTGTCAACATCTCACTCGTTACAAAAAATAATGGTAATGACCTAGCCTCTAGTTGTTAACCTCCAAGTCTTTGCCATAAGATGAACGATAATCATGTATTATCAGCTCTGTTATCCATCATTTGTGTCCACAATAGTTTGACATTTCAATGTGGAAAAATCTCAGAAGTCAAATCAGCTTCAGCGTCTGGTGTCCACTGTTAATGGAACTGGCTGGAATGGAAAAATGATTTTCTATTAATTTATTCTAAAAATAAAACAACTATCTGTCCCAAACACAAATCAACATGATGTCACTGAATGAAGAACTTACCCAGCTGTCACGCTGTCTATCACTGGAACAGGAAACAGAAAACAACCCAAGCTGACCAATCACAAGCCAGCTACGGATTAACCATAGGCTGTATGCAACAGGTGGGAGTAACCACAATGACATCACCTGTCGTTTTGAAGCCAAGCGTCTGTCATCTGGCTGTTGCTATTTGGTTTTATGAAGCCAGAAGTGACCATATTTGGATAAGAGGGCGCAACTAGAGAGCAGCAAGAGGGTGGGGTTAATGGAGGACTGTCAATCAAATCAGCCATGCCCCCAAATATAGCTCTCTTTAAAACCAAATAGCTCATTAAATATGAAATTATTCCTCAATGGATGACCAAGACAGTGATAATAATGATTTGTGGAAAAAAATGTATCGACTTAGTATTTCATGAGTGAAGTTGACAGTTTTTGAATGGATATCTAGTGGAGCCAGATTTTTTGGTGGAGCTACTTTTTTTGGTCATCGGTGGTACTGCACTTTTTACACCTGGTGACTGCAGTGGTATTTTTTAAAGACTATAGGAAGGGTCCTATAGGAGCCTCTCGTGACCTAGTACAACTTGGGGGTTGCAAGTCAACACAGTGGGCAAAGCATTGGATTATAACATCAATGTGGTAGCTTGTTGACTGGTAACTGGTACCAAACACCATGCCTACTGGTTACATAGTTGCACATGTACAAATTTAGATATTTCCGCATCCCACAAGATACAAAACACCAGAAAGCATCGGTACGACACAGTCTGCCGGTACGAAACAGTCTGTTGGTATGACACTGTCTGCGGTGCGGGTACAATACGGACTGTGGCTATGACAGAGTCTGTGGGTACGACAGAGTCTGCGGCTACGGCAGAGTCTGCGGCTACGGCAGAGTCTGTGGTGCGAGTACGATACGGACTGTGGCTACGGCAGAGTCTGTGGGTACGACAGAGTCTGCGGCTACGGCAGAGTCTGTGGTGCGGGTACGATATGGACTGTGGCTACGGTAGAGTCTGTGGCTACGGCAGTGTGACAAATGGACTCCTGTTGGTCACGAACAACTGTGTGGTGAACATTTATAAACATATATAAACCACTGATGTAATTGTAAACAGTCCCTTCCCTCTCAGTTTGTAGGAATCCTTCGTTTATTAATCATTATAATTATTAATGTAATTTGATCAAATCTGGGGTAGATGACACAGATTTTTGTTTCAGTGTCAGACACCATTTTCACTGGAGAGGTCATGATGTGTTTTGAATTAACATGTAAATCATAAATATGTTTCCATGTGGAAAGGAAAAACAGTATTTCAATATTACATTTTTTAGGTTATACATTTTTTTTGAATAAGTTCTGCAGTGCCAATTGTCACGATTCTCCCGTTCCAAGCTAAATATTATAGAAATGCATTTTATAATATGCCATAGAAAAGATGAAGCTCCAAGGCAGTAACACAGCTTACACCATTTACTTGGGTCATTTACCCATCCCTGACAGAGGGCAAGGGGGTCTGGTAAAAAGAGATGAGCAGATAACAAAGCTGATCTGTGATGTTCGACTGGTAACACCCAGACCACTGAATAACCATGACTGAAATGAAGAACTTGAGGATCTCTGCTGGTGGACACACTCGCTGAGACTCATGTTCTACCTACCACGCATGTGTGGAAGTAGCGTCAGGTAAACAATAACATGAAACTATCTCATAATGGAGCAAAATAAATATAATTCAACCTTTAATATAAAATTTAAAAAATAATAAAATAAAACCTCGGCTAGAATAAGTGGCCATGCTATCTATTCTATAGCACTAAAAATTTAGCCGCCTCCTGTTGTGAATACAAACTTTTCTAGCCTGTTCGGACTAATAAGTGTTCAGCTTCAGACAGATCAGTTCGTTTAGTCACGTCTGTTGTGAGTTAACGAGGCGGGGGATCATGGCAGCTGCCCAGGTGACAGCAGTGAAAACAGTCCTAGCGAGCGGAGTGCGGGGGATAATCCCAGAGAGCCGTGCGGCAATCCTCTTGGCTGTGGCACTGAGCGTGGCGACTCGGGGCCAGTTTTAGAGCCCTGACAAAGGGCTTTCAGCACTGCCCTCAATCCCCTTATGCACACACGCAAGCTAACACACACACACACACACACAGTGTCACGGAGCAACATGAAAATAACCAAGACGTGCAGCCTTCATCTGATCAGCTGCTCCTTCTCAGTGCAACAAACAGCAGCAAACACCGGTGACTCTTTCTCAGCTATAACGGGAAGTAATCTGTCCTGCACTGGTGGTCACAGGACCGCTCACCTTGTAGGCCTTCTCCATCAGGTTGATCTTGTTAAGCTTCAGGATGACTGCAAAGTTGATGGGTTTCTTACTCATTCGCCCAGGTTTCTTGTTGAAGTCCACTTGTTGGAAGATCTGTAAAAAAAAAAAAAAAACAGAAGCGTGAACTAGAAACACTGAACTCTGAGCTTACTGATACGACAGTGACAGAAACCATGTTTCCATGAATCAAATACAGATTCTTAATAATTATTGTTAGTGTGAATGTTGAGGAAGCATTCACACCAATATCAATATATATCCTACAGATTTCTTTGGTATGATTTTGTTACTCAGCTGCTTCCACACAAATAACATTTTAAAAATATTACAAAGCTCAACTAACAACATTTATACTGAGGTTCAGACTTTTTCCAACTATGTCTACTTTTTAAAATATTAAACCTTCAGAAGTGAATGGACAGAATGTTAAAATCTTACTTTTTCTTTTGAAAAACATTTTAAAATGTTCAGCTTCTTTTTCTTTACTTTTGATGTTTTTAAAAATGTTCAACTTTTTTTAACATCTTACAAATTTGTAAAACTGAATTCCTGACAAAGGATTTCAGCGTTCACAGAATATTCAGAAGGAAATGGATTCTGTTGTTTTTGGTTTACATTTACAAAAGGAATTTGTTTTTTTCAGATAGCAACCGTCCACCTCATTTATTAATCGTCTCGATTATCCAATCAAAACAAGAGAAGAATCTCTCTCGAAAAAAGGTTGAGCTGATAACCTCCAAGTCAAAAATCAATTAGAAATTTGATTTATAACATTTCAATAAAGTTTGAGTGACTACGGTTTGATTTTTTTTTTATACATGAAGTAAATCTACATGTTTCTCTCCGTTCTCGTCAGAGCCACAGAAAACATTTAATCTGCTAACCGTTGACGGTGTTTTGACAATTATCGTTCGCCGCAGTGCATTTTAAACACTGCAGCGTTACCGAGATGACACATTTCTATCTTAGTCTGTGAAAGTACATTCTAGCCAACGTGTGGGCTATTTGTCTACAAGCTTCAGCTTTCACATCTGCCCACAGTGCGCAAGTGAATTTCTGTCTTGTATTTGTGTATCAAGCTATTTCTGACTCCCCGTATCTCTGCGCGTCTGTGTGTGTGTGTGTGTGTGTGTGTGTGGTCGTTAATGTTCTGTGTGTGCGAAGCAGAGCAGCGCTCCTGGCCGGTGCTGTCTGTACAAACATAGGATGTGGTGGCGGTCTGCGGGGGAGCCAGGGGGAAGTGGGAAGGCATGGGCCAACCCTGGTGCGCTCGCTCGCTCACACACACACAGACGCTCATGCACACATACACACAAACACGCACAGCTACTGAAGCAGGAAGCTCCAAATCATACACCCCCCTCGGAGATACGAGAACACACACAGGCACAGACTCACAGGAGGAAGGGGCTGCTGCTGCTGCTCTAATTAAAACAGTAGCAGCGTACCTCAGCCTGCCTTTAACAAGGGGAACAGTAAAGGAGAAAAAACACAGGAAGCATTGTGCGTCACAAATAAACACAGCTTGCTGTTGCTCCGAGTGTGTGTGTGTGTGAGAGTGGTGGGGAGTGGGCCATAGGCAGAGAGGATGTGGTCTGCACAGCATGTAAGGACCAGAGTGTAAACCACAACCGTGCCTGTATCACTTTGGTCAAACTGCTGCATGCACACACAAACACACAGATACGTGCATGCACTGACCACTCCCAGCGGGCCGAGGTAGTCGCTGTCGCCAGCACCCTGCTCTCCTCCGAGCAAACCACAACAAAGGGCCACAGCATGCACAAACACTTGCGCAAATTCACACACGAACGAACACACACACACACACACACAGACACACGCGTGATTAACACCTGACCCAGAGAAAATGTTGTCAGTTGGTGACCTGTGATTGGTGTGATAACAAAAGGTGTCTCTGGCGCGGTTCTACCCTTCGACGCGTTTCCTCCTCAGCTCCTACAGTTGTGGCCGTTGAGACCAAAATGTATCTCGTGTGCCACTGATGTTTTTCCACAGCAAACCACCGACGGAACATTTCATCACATCTACCTTTTCATTGTTTCCATCTGTGACAACCGACTGACTTGTTTTATTCTGCATAATTCAGAACTATCCGAGGGGCCTCTGAGCTGTGTGGTGGTGTCAAACACTTCAGGTTGAGCTGCTGGAAACTTGAGTCAACTCTTTTCAAGTGGACACGCATCTGCATGGTGGTGGTTACCAGAGGTGACGTGGAGTCTTACCTCCAGCAGGAACGGCAGGACGGGCACGAAGGTGTTGGTGCTGCTGGACAGCAGAGTGAGCGCTCTGCAACAGTGCATCCTCAGAGGGTAATATCTGGCTGTGGGCACCAGTCTGAAACACAGAGCAGTGGTCAGTGTCTCCACCTGCTGGTGGTGAAGTGTACAGCAACAAGGTGGCTTTAACAACAATACAATTTAACTACACATAAAAAAAAACAAACAGCAGCAAGCAACTTCAAGACACAATTTTTCAACTGTTTGCACTTTTTTTAAAATACATTCAACTTTTTCAAGGAATTTTTAAAATAGAAAAGAATAGAGAGAATATTCAAATTCTCCAAACCTGGTTCAGCTTTTTACTTTTTATGCTTTATTAAAAATGTTGTGTAAAAATCTGTTCTTTGTCATTTTTTAAGTGTTTTTTTTTTTACTTTTATGCTAAAAATGTTCAATTGTTTTACAGCTGCTATGCTTTAAAAAAAACTTCAACCATTCAACTTTTTTTAACTGTTCCCATTTTTTTTTTAATAGATGTG
>OOFC01008778.1:13103-25339 GCA_900323345.1 Pseudochromis fuscus
ATAAATAAAATGTATCAATTTAAAATGTTCTTTTTGTTTTTTTATAGTTTTAAAAATGTTCAGCTGTTCTGTGTACTTTTTATTTGTATTTTTTTTTTTTTACTTTTATGCTAAAAATGTTCAATTGTTTTACAACGTCTTTGCTTTAAAAAAAATCTTCAGATTTCTTGCACAACTTCAGGACACAACTTTTTAAAACTGTTCCTATTTTTCAAAATATTCAACTTTTTAATCTTTTATAATATAAGTGAAAAGACAATGTTAAAATTTTATTATAAAAACAATTTTAAAATGTTCAGCTTTTATTTGTTATTGGTTTTAAAATGTTTTTGAAGTTTTTAACATGTTTAGCTTTTTACCGTTAAGCAGCTCTCGATAAATCATTTCAGCTCAGGATTCATAGCATTTTCAACACAAAATGAATGTTTGTTGTTCTCTATTGTTCTTTTTAAATACACACCGATGGGGTGGTTTTAACAACAGTATAATATTATAATGCACATTAAAAAACAAATGACAACAGGCAACATCAAGTCACTTTTCACTACTGTTATCTGTGAATGTAAAAACCAAAGTAACTACAGACAGCGCTGTCTAACATGTTGTTTATTACCAACTGTAGATATAAAAATAAAAGCAATGATGGTATAAAATTGAATTTAGTGACTGACAAAGACATATACTGAAGCCCTTTATCTGTATATCAATTAAATAACTTGTGATCATCTTTGAATATTAGTTAAAAGCTTTATTTTTTTAAAAGCTAACTGTACTCACTATTGTATTTGTAGTGTGATTATATTCCTGAGTATTGATATATCTTCTCAGTTTTATCATTACCCACTGCCGCCCACCAGTTGTTAGCACTGCTGCAGTGCTCTGTGCATAATATCTTCTTATTTATCACCTTTTTACAGGCAGTCTGTCTATCTGTCAATCAAACTGTGTTTTTACAGCACCCAGTCCATTGTTCTCAGTTCCTCTGTTGATTTGATGTGGCTGTTGCTGACAATGTGTTTTGTTTAGAGGTATCCCTGCAAGGTGTCCCAGACTTGGATTGTTTGGCACATTTTATGGAAAGAGTTGCAGGATGAAGTGATTTTATTACATTAAATTCAAAAATATCCTTTTCTTTCCAAAACAAATGTACATGTTAAGAAATCTCAGTTACTGTTTATGTGAATTACAATCCAACATAAATGACAACTAACAAAAAGCTGACCTCTTCACATTAAACATCTTACAATGGATTATTTGCTTCTGCTTTTTGCACATTTCTATTGGATAAATAGTGAAAGTTCAGTCATACAACTGTTCACTCACTTGATGGTGCCAATAATGACTTGGCAGAGAGGATAGATCAGAGGTTGGAGGACATCACTGGGGTGCAGGGTGCTGAGGACCCGACACCACAGGTACAGGCAGTGGATGTACTGCCAGTTGTAGACAGACTGATATGTTTCCTATCGACAATCAACCAAAAACAAAACAGTCAAACAAGCATCAGACATCAGAGATGCGCTGTCATTTAACTGTAGTGGAAAATGTTGAAAGCAAATAAATAAACATGGAGTTTATAAAACCACATTGTATTTTATGAACTCCAACAACATTTGCCAGCCTCTCTGCACCGAGAAAGCAAATATGTACTTGTATCACGTACTAAGATTAATCTTTTTTTCAAAATCAAAATAACATTTTTTTGGTAAATTTGTGACTTTAATTTCAGAATATTCGAGTTCTTGTCTTGTAAGATCAGGACTTTTTAAAATAGAGAATATCTGAGTTACCGTCTCACAAATTTTCAACTTTAATCTGACAAGTTATTTCTCGTACAAATCTTAATTATTATTATTATTGTTATTGTTATTATTATTATTATTTTTAGAAATTTCATGCTCAATATTATTTTCCAGGACAGGGTTTTCAGAACTTTTACTTGCTTTTCTAAATTTTAAGGAATGGAAAATAGGTTAAAAAAATTCAAGGTTTTCATGCATGGAAACCTTGTGAGAGCAAAAGAATCCCCAAACCAACCTTTTTCTTCATGGTCATGGCGTTTCTGAGGTGGATGGCGAGCTGTCGGATGTAGATGAAGGCGTGTTGATAAGAGGCCTGCGTGTCCAGGGAGTACATCTCCGTTAAAGTTCTCTGCATGAAGTTGATCATGGGCAGTGCGTTGGGGGATGTGAACTTGCAGTTGTGCACGTAGGAAATGTACATTTGCTGTAAAGTGAAAGTAAATCATCATAAGAAAAGATCAGAATGTGACTCTGCGCTGGTTTAACAGGCAAGATGTGGTTTTTAGTGTATTAAACAGAATACAAAGGATTCAACTCTTTCTGTCAGTGTGTTTTGACTTGAGTGAGCATATTCCTGTTTAATCCAGTTTATATCCTGGTTTGTTCCACTCATGCCGCTCACCTTGACAATAGTGTTAAAATACGTTTCCTGCTTGTGTCTGCAGATTTTGTTGAGGGCCAGGAAGGCGAGGACCCGACTAGTCTCCTCCCCCGTGCTCCACTGCTTCATTAGTTGCTAAACACAAAAAATGTAAAGGGGACTTAAAAAAGAAGGACACACAGAAGTTTTCCGATGAAAGATGAAGCATCTCATTGCATGGCATTGTTTTAGGGTTCAAGCCTCACCTTCACCAGGTGACGACACTGTTTGGGCAGGCAGAGGTAATAAGGCACAAGCTGGTTGGCGTGCTGCAGGACGGCACTGATGACTGTAGATTCAGTCAGACAAGACAACAGCTACAGGTGGAGAACAAGAAAGTTAGTGTGTCAGATGAGATGTTCAGCTCTCTGTTACAAGTTATCTGCTCTGCATCACAGAAAAACAGCTCTGTATTCTTTATTTATTGTACATCATAATTTCTACATGACGCTGAAATCCAAGTTAGAAATCTCATTCAGCAAAAACAAACCTGTACGACTCCGCTGACATACATCTTGATGTCCATCTGATTCCTGTGCCATCTTGTACTTGATGAAGGGAGGACAATCCTGAGAACAAAACGAAGTTGGCTGTGAGCATGGACTCCCATCAACAAGAGATGAGAGCTGCAAGTACAATGTTAACTTCATACTTTTTCTGGTCTTTATCTGGCTTCAGGTTCAAAATCTTCTGTAGGGCAGCATGAATATCTTTGATACAGAACAGGATCAAAGCATTGAACACTGCAGAGAGGACAGAAAGAGAATGTTAATACATATATATAACATGCTGAATTGTATCTTACTGAACAAGGAACACATATTAGAAATGATCAAAAACGACAAACTGCATCAAACTGCACCTCTGATAGTTACTGTACAGACGTGAGAAATACTAGAACCCATATTTTAAAGTTTCTTTTCTGTGATGACCACCAGATTATGTGTTTGTCATTTCATAAGCCACACTTATCTATTTTATACATTTGTATTTGTTATTCTCTGTGAATACATAAAAGCTAAATAAAACTACAGCATTAGTGTGTATCATCCAACATCTACAGTCAAACATGCTGATCCTCTGTGTGATGTTTATTCACTGATACTGTATCGAGACTTAAAAAAAGTTGACTCATAAAGTAAAAATACTTCTTGATATTAACAGGTTCCTTGTGGAGTTTTCTTGAATTATATTTGTATTCAATGTTCATCACCAGAACATATTGTGTTCTGACAGACATTTTTACAGTTTGTTTCCTGTTTCATTAATGACATTTCATGTATATTGTAAAAAAATATAGCCTATACTAATATCCATCAATAAGAAATGGGCCTCATCACCCTAGGACTCACTATTTAACCTAATTACTTTCACTACCTTCTTTTTTGGCCATGAGTTAATCCTAAAAACAACATATGTTTATTATTAATAAATATATAAGTTTAAAAAATCAATTTATCATTTAGTTTTCAAAAGTCAGAAAGTACTGTGAAAGTTTTTTAGCCTAAGGTGATGATGATGTTCATGAGTTGCTTACAATTTTCTGAATGACAGAATGAAAACAGAATGACAAAAAAAAGGTTCTAAAAACAAAAACACAATGATTTTTCAAAGGTTAAAACAATTGTGCTCAAACACAGAAAAGAAATTAGAGAAATAATCACTTACATTATAAACTGCTACATACAGACCAAGTTACAACAATGTAATTCGTACCTGAACTGTCGGCCACTTTGTACCGACACTGACCACCTCCTTCACCCTTCGTCGTGGCGACAGCAGCCTTAAAGGCCTGTGTGACTTCTCTGAAGTAACGAGGTGCGGGATCTTTCTTCAAAGCAGATTTCCAGTCTTGGATCATTTTGTCTGTGACTTTGATCGTCTCCACTGTCTTCTTGGACTTCTTTGAACGTTTCTGGCCCTCTTCTTCATCCTCATCCTCCTCATCACCAGAGCTGGCCTCCTATATGTAAAACACAATAGCATGAATAACTTTGTTTCTTCATCCAGCAGGACTTATTGTGAACACAGAGCTGGCGTACCTGCAGTACAGATGGTAGTTTGTGGTACGTTTTCTCATCCTCATCCTCAGAGCTGTCTGTGTCATCAAAGTTCAGAAGCGTTTGGTCGTTCTCTTGCAGAAACTTATAGAACTCTGGATCTTTGTTCTTTAACCTGGACAGCTGATCCTTGTGCTGAGAGGCTTTACCTTTCTTCTTTGCATCTCTGTAATTAAAAAAAGCACAATAGGAGTTACAAGTCTGCTTTGATAATTCCTATCATGAGGAAAACAACGATCTAGTTATTATCCCTTAAAGACTCACGTCTTGGAGATTTTCTTCTTCTTCAACCCATTTTGCTTGGAATTATCTTCTTCTTCTTCAGATTCACCTGCAGAGTCAAAACCTGACAGCAGGAACTCATCCACACTCAGGTCTTCCAATTTCCTGCAGGACAGGCAACAGTTCAAGAGATGACACAAGTTGGCCAACATGTGCGTAGTCTACAATAGTCTGTTTTTAGAGTCAAATTAAATATTCTATTATTCAGCTTGACAGTTAATAAATATCAACATTAATACCAATCTGACTAGACTTTAGACGGAGAGTAAACAGACCTAGCATGTAGCCGTAGCCGGCATGTAAGTAGTTAGGTGCTTCTTTTTAAACACATGAGCGCTACATGCTAACACCACGGATGGCTATCATAGCATCGCACCACCATGGCAACGCTCTTAACAACCCCGTAAGTTCCACTATTGACTTGACATCACTTTAACATTTAAAAACTTCAAACAAAAAGGTAAATTTTCTTATATATAACCTGTTATAAAAGAAACTAGTTACGTACCTTTTCTGCATCGCTGCCATGCTGGATTCAAAACGTGACTCCAAACCTCAATACCCACAATCCCCCGGTGCAACACGAAGGAATTGGTTTTATGTTTCATGGGTACAGAGCAGCGTTAGGTACTGGTGTTTGTACTTTCCACCGACTAAAATGTACACAGTATTTTCACCCAAAACCGAAATTATTTATTTTTTATCAGTTTTGATGCTAAGTGAAGCCATTAAAATTACCCATAGTTAACTCTGCATCAAATAAAAATAAAAACACAGCTGACGAGGCGTTCACGACAACCTCGAAATTTTACTGTCAAATCTGTGCGTACAAGAGCAAGCTGTGTTTTGATGCTGCACGTGAGCCTTAAATTAAATGACCAGCTACGTTCACGAGACACGGGACTCTGAGGATCCAGGGAAGAGTAGTTTTCATTTTCTATTCGTTACTGCACACAACCACAAAGCTGGGCAAGCTTACAACCCGTAAGAAATCACTGCTGTCAAATCGACACAGACGACGGCTGGTGGTGAGCACTGGTTTATTTCCCTCTTTCAGGCTTAGCTAATGTAAGCTAATTTGGCTGATAACGAAACAATGAATTGACTTAGCCACCGCCACGAATTTACATTATTGATAGAATGATAAATGCATACATTTCACTTGTATAACACATTTTAACACAAATATTGGGATGGATTTATTATTAAAAACCGGGTGTGTTATTGAGTTGATAGCATTTGTTTGATTTTTTTTGTTCAAGCTAGCTAAAGCGGGTGATGGTTCAGGTTTTGACCAATCAGATCGCTTTAATGGTTAAACCCCGCCTTTCGTGGTAGCACAGACATTTAATCGAACTCACTTCCGCACTCGGAACAGACAAAAGAGGGCGTTTAAGGTCGTATATGTCACGTCAAGTAACACTCAAATATTCAGTGTAATAGTTGTTACATTTGTTCATATAAATCAACATCCTGTGTGGTTCTTCACTTCCGACGGCGCTAACATTAATTTATTTCCACAGCAGGGGCAGCGGTTCTGTATGGACTTTTGGCAATTACAACTCCACCTTAACAAACCGATATCAGCTTTCATGCAGGGTTTTTTTTTTTGCATTGACGTCAACCGTATACAGCACAACACAGGGGCACTCTTCATATTCCGTATGCTGGAGTCAGAATATGGACAGATAGCCAGACGATGGTACCACATTTAAACCGATCTGACTGCGACAGCTGTTGATTTATCCTCCATCACTTCGAGGAAGACGCCGTGTCCGAGGATAACCGCAACACATCCACCGGTAACGAAATCACATATTCATCCTCTGTGTTGCCGCTGCAGCAGCTGATCGCTAATGTTATTCAAAATAGATGGAGTGGGGGTTGGGGTTTCCTCACAAGGAGTCTGATATATGAACAGAAACATCCTCCTGTCCATGAAATCATCTGCGTGTCCAGCTGGATTGTGCATGCTCGGAGACTCTGTTGATGCCAGAGACAGGAGCCCGGGATGGACAGGACAAGTGTCTTACTCTGTTAGTTTTAACTGAGGCAATTGTGTTGTCACATCTGTCTCAACCTCCTGTTGTGCATCCATGTCTCAATTTGCAGCATTGTCTCATGTAATTCCCCTGGGCATGAGAGCAGATTGTTCCCTCACTCAGGAACACGGCTGGTGTGTTTTTATGGTCTATTGTGTTTTGGAAAATGGGACCCAGAGCTAGTCGCCAGGCAGCTGTGATGACATTTGAGATGGTGCTCAGTGGGACGGTGGAGAGTATTTCATTCAAAGAGTGCCTGAGAACAGATGACAACGTTATTATGATGCACTGATACTCAGTGAATAGTGTGACATGTGGAGCTTGACTTCATTAGGATCAGTTCTGTGTTGTTGTGGTTCAGTCTTGAGTGTTGCAATCCTTGTACATCAAACCAGTCGACATTCTCCCCTGATGGGATTCTGGTGGTTACCTAAATGTTCTGATTGTTTGAATCTTGTGGTAATTTCCCATAAATCCCTATTTGCATTTACAGACATTAAAAAATGAAGTTAAAGTGGATAATAAGCATCACCAGAGGGTATACAGCTTTTCCCAGATCCCATTATAGCGCACACTCACTCAAATGGCAGGGTACATGCTATGAAATAGAAATTATATCCAGTTAAGGATATTTAAACAGGGTATTTCCATTGGAGGACTTTGATATAAGACACTTTTCAAACCACTCTGTTCCTTGAATGAAGAGAAATTAAATAGATCAACAACAATAAAAGGTGTAAAACAGTAAAGTGTGTGTGTATATGCTGTCTGTGTGGTGATTTGTGTTTCTGTCTGTGTTATGGCTTGTGATGTGTAAAGTTTTGTAGGAATGTTCCCCCGATGTACAGAGGTGGTGTAGTCAGGGGGGCAAAGGCTAGTTCTTTCATTAGTTTAATTCCTTTTATTTAGTGACTGGCCGCACCTTCATTCTTTAAAAAAATACATATGTTCTGCTGGAAAAGTGTCCAACCACTTGTAAAATATCACAACATTAAATTCAGTATATTTGAGAAAAACAAAGGACTGCAGGATTTTTGAAATCATTTAGTTCTAGTTTGCCTTGTCCAGTGTGTTCTTGGTGCATCCTACATATTCATCAGACCTCAACTTCAGAGATTGCCCTGAGATGATGGTTATGCAACACTCTGAAGTGTGTTCTACATTCAAGAGTGGGGTTTCTAAGAGTTCACAGTTAACTTGTGTGCAATTAAAGTTGCCAGTCAGGAGAAAATGCAATTAGAAGAACCAAGACAGTCCAATAGATAAATAGCCTGCATTGATTTGATTCCAAGTTAACTAATAATGTCCATCTTTTGACTCTTTCTAATTGTCAGAGTAAGATTTAATTTGTCTTGACACTGAATGTCAAATAATCAGGCCAGCTGTCCCACTACACTTTGTGATTGTGCTCAGATTTCTGTCATGCTGGTAGGCCATGCTGTCACAGCTGACAGGACGGCTACTATAAGTATAACAATAGGTACAATGATTGCTGAGGACACCTGTCATAACACAGCAGATAAACAAAGCTCTTAAGATTTGTTTGATGACAAACAGAGATTTTTCCATAGGAAAATGACACTGTTATTAACTGACTGGAACTGGTTGTCCTCATGTTTCAGTTGCCCAGAGTGCGGCCGACGACCGCCACATCAGGCACCATGATGGAGGGGGGCATGCAGCTGCTCAACCGCGATGGCCACAGCATCTCACACAACTCAAAACGCCACTACCACGACTCCTTCGTGTCAATGAACAGGATGCGACAGCGTGGCCTGCTGTGTGACATCGTGCTCCATGTCTCGAACAAAGAAATAAAGGCGCACAAAGTGGTGTTGGCATCCTGCAGCCCCTACTTCCATGCTATGTTTACCAGTGAGTCCAGTCAATGTGATTTAATGCTATACATGCTGCCTGTTTGCACTGGGCTTTATGTTTTTATCCCTGAAATCCATGAAGATCAGCATGTGGCATGGCTCAGATATTTTGAAATCCTGATCTCAAATGGCGCATCATTTTGCTCTGTTGTTTCAATTTCATTACAAAAGAACTTATGTGTGTGTGTGCGAAGTCAGCCACAGTTCATCCTTTCAGCATCATCGCTTCCTTCCTCCTGTGCCTGTCTGGGGCACAGGTGGTCAGATGAGGTGTGTGAGTCTCAGATTTCCTCCCGTCATTAGACCTTTAGTGAGGGTACAGTGTGTCTCCAGACAGTCGTTTGTCTGGAGACTCAGCTGTTAGACTCCCTCTCACAATCACTAATTAGCCCATTTAAACAAAACATATTTTGTTTTTGTGTAACGAACAGTAGAAAAACATTTGACTGCTGATGTAGAACCTCCCCCGAGAATCAGAGTGGGTGAGAGCATAAAGATTCAGGAATTTCAAAAAGCTCTCACAGTTAAAACAGCTGATTAAATGGACAGCAACAAATGTGTGCTGTGCTGACATTTGGCAGCAGTGCTGTATACATTAGGAGATGCCGTGTGTCAGCATGATTGAACAGGGAGGCAGTTTTATCAGCCAGAGTTTTACTGGTTATAACTTGTAGGAATAATTCAACTGCTCCCGGTCTGTGCGGTCATGCAGATGAGATGTCGGAGAGTCGGCAGACCCATGTGACCCTGCATGACATCGATCCTCAGGCTTTGGAGCAGTTGGTCCAGTACGCCTACACAGCAGAGATTGTGGTCGGAGAAGGCAACGTGCAGGTACGCTGAAAGTCTTCACATTCATTGCTCCAATACATCTCATTCGTAACTTGACCCTATAAATTTCCACCTCTAATCGCCCTCTTCCCAGACGTTGCTCCCAGCAGCGAGCCTGTTGCAGCTCAATGGGGTGCGGGATGCCTGCTGCAAGTTCCTCCTCAGCCAGCTGGACCCTTCCAACTGCCTGGGCATCCGAGGCTTCGCTGACACGCACTCCTGCAGCGACCTGCTCAAGTCGGCACATAAGTACGTCCTGCAGCACTTTGTGGAGGTGTCGAAGACGGAGGAGTTCATGTTGCTGCCGCTGAAACAGGTAGGGTCGATGCTTTTTCTATCTCCTGTTGTGTCCTCTGCAGACTGCTGCCTTCAGAGAAAGTTTTAATGATGGCACATTCACTGGAAATATGTCTACTGGAAACTGCTTCCTCTGCTTGTCAATCAAACTGGTGATTTTCTTACCATGAACTTGGCAGTATATGTAGTCCTCAAGGGGATACTGGTGTGTGACATTCCCTGATTTGTCCAGTTTATTTTGTGACAACTGACTGGAGTCAGATTATTTTAAAATGTAAATTATTATGAATTAAAAACAGACAGTTATTGACTTTCAGGTTAACAACTTGGTGTTTATTAAGCTCTCCATCCAGTTGTTTAGAATTGTTCCAACATACAGACATACAGCAGTGCTAGGAAGCATCTAGGTTTTTTCCAGCATATTTTCAACGCTAACATTAGCATAGCTGCCAGCTTCCAAACCAGCCATGTTTTTTTTTTTTTTTTTTTTTCTTTTTAACCTCAGAGGCTCCTTAAGGGAAGTGGCCATGGGCATGCTGTTGTGAAAGCTCTCTTCTTTCCCCGCTCACCACATCAATCACTGTCTCTTGTGGTTTTCATCATTCCACATGTACAGCCATGGACTACTTTTTTCAGGCACGTCAACTTTGCCAAACTATCACTTATTCATCAGCTGGGCTGAGCAGTGGCTGCACTGTGCCTCCTGTCCTGGAAGTGGTAATTAGGCAAAGCCGGTGACATTTTCACAGCTGCTCTCCTGTTTATAGAGCTAACAGCACTGTTTGCTCCTGTGACAATGAGGCTTTCTATTCTGGTTCCAGTTTTTTTCTGTTACCAATTTAGCCAAGCTTTTAGCTTCAATGTTTTAATTTGTTTATTTGTCATACCCATTCATCCTTTTTGCAGGGTTGTGAGATTATCCCGGCTGACAATGCTAGTTGATGATTTGACTCCAAAATTGGCAGGATAACTTGCCCAGGTGCCCTCAAGTGAGGTGTATAATGCTCAGAGATTGAGCTGGTGAGCTGCCAATTGATCAGACTGTGGTTGTACAGGCTGCATCAGTGTGAATGTGTGGGGTGAGTAGGGTCAAACAAGAAGGTATCATTCTCAAAAGGTTTCCCCAGTAGTTAGTTCCAACACTATACATGTGTCCACAGCAAAGAAGGAGAAGCAAAGTAATTACCTCACGTAGAAAGAATCATAATGATCTCATATTTCTCAAATTCCCTCAAAAAATGAACAAAGCCAAAGCCACAAAGTCTATTGGACATTAAATCTCTTTCTGACTATTGTCAGCTACAAACTACAAGCAAAACAAAAAGTTTGCAGTTGCAGGATTTTAAACCTGCCGGGTGTATCCCTATCAATAATGCTAATGCTAAAAGTAACAACGGGGATAAGATGTAGCAAACCAAGATGTCCAAAGAATCCTGATCAAGGATTCCCTGTTGAAGGGGAAACTTTTAACTGTTTCCTTTTAATTTTATTCTATGTATTTTACTTTCATTTTAATTTCTTTAATTTTATTTCATGTATGAAAGCTGCTACACAAATAATGCTTAAGATCATTATGACTATTATTATAAAAGAGTAAAACTATCTTCCTATCTTCTAACTTAATTCCTGATTCCTCTTGTAGAACCACAGGGAGGGTTACTGTGTTCTTCAAAAATCTTGTTCCTGCACTGAGAGACACTTCCAGTTAAATAAAGGGTTAAAGACACAGTTTGTGATCTTAACTTAAAGAAATTCACAAATCAGCACAGGAGCTTGAAGCCTGTGTCTCTGCATTATGAAGATGAGAGGAACCTTGTACTAAATGCATTGGTATATAATGGCTGTGAATGTTCCTACATGTTAAAACGCAGTTTACAAATAAAATATTTTCTGTATCATTGTTTAAATTGGATTCGCAATATCAGACTACATCTAAGCCACAGTGGTAGGTTCTTGTTGTCGGGTGTCGGAGGGGGATTAGTTTAATATCTGGATGAAATAAAAACCAGCGCATTCTTTTATATAGGATGGCATATTTATCAAACAAATGCCTGTTGAGCCTCACCAGCCGACAGTGAATTAAAAGAGCAGTAAAAAAAAAAAGAAAAAAGAAGTAACAAACTGTTGCGGCATCACTTCCCCATTATCTTCTCACCTCTCTGAAGAACAATTCCCACAGCAGTAAAGTGATGGTGCTCAATGAGAGTAAAACACTGAGCTTCACTCGGTGTCTGGTCTTCAAAGCCCTGAGACTAAATCTGCAGTATATGTGTGTGTGTGTGTGTGTGTGTGTGGGCACAGTCCATTAAAACGCTGAAACTTAAGCTGCATACAGGCAGATTTAAAAATAGACCCATTTTCTTCATTTCTATTCTTCTGTCTCGCTTTTTCTTTTGGCTTACCAC
>OOFC01008780.1:0-13275 GCA_900323345.1 Pseudochromis fuscus
CCCGAGAGAGCATCAGCCTGCTGGCCTCAGCCTCAGCCAAGCCCCCGCTGGACGTGGGGCCTCGCCTGGGCTCCATGGGGGCCATCTTCATCATGCTGAAGTCTGCGCTGGGAGCCGGACTGCTCAACTTCCCCTGGGCCTTCGAGAGAGCTGGAGGCATCCGCAGCGCCATCACCGTGGAGCTGGTGGGCACTCGTTTCTTCTAAGATTTCACTCTAGGCTCTCTGACACACCTCTCTCTCTTTAAAGATAATTTACCAACACTTAGAGGCAACTTTTTGAATATTTACTTATTGATATTTGTAGTTTTTTAAGCTGCAGATCTTATCTCCTGAGAGCTGAAGTCCTCTGAGATCAATTAAGGAGATTGTGATCAGGTGCAGCAGAGGCCATGTTAGACCTGACCTCTACACTTTCTCATCACTCCTCTTCTGCTCTTTATTCCCACTGTCACTCCTTTAATTTGCAACTCTTTCCACCTCATCACTCAATTAAAATCACACCACAAAATGCTATTATTTTTATTTCTGTCTCTGCTGTGGGTGAGGTCTTGGCCTCAAACCAAAGTCGATCAGTGAAGCAAAGCACGCATTTTATTTCACTTCTTCCTGCTCTAACTCCACAGATCAAACTACTGTCCGGGAGTCAGATAGAAGAGATAAATCACTGCTTTATTCTCTGGCTGTCGCCTCCTTTCTAACTCCCCCTCTGTCTGTGTGGATAAATCACCCAGCAGTAAAAAGACACACCGGATTCATTACACTTCTTTCCTGCACTTTTTCTTCCTCGCTGAGAAATTTTCGATTCAGTGCTTTCCTGCTGCTCCTCGCTCATCGTACCTCTCCCTGCAGACGTTAGACTATATAAAGCTTGGGTATGTTTGAAAGTGCATTTTTTATGTCCTCTAATTTGAGGTAGGATGGTCTGTTTTCTCCCTACTGGTGGGATTAAAACTTTTCCACCAACAAAACTTCTAAGATGCAATTTCTGTAACTTTATTTAAAGCTGCACTCATCAATTCTTGGCCACTAGGGGGCAGAAAAACCCATCAAATGGCAGCAGCTGTTTTCTAGTCCCTGCTCTCCTGCTGTTCCAACAGAAAGGCCAACCAGGTACTAGCAGGTACTACAACGTGATTGGTTTAATCGTCATTACGTTAACACTGCGCCAATATTTCTACCCACAAGCTGACCTGCTGTACCTGCGTGTACCAGGAGAGTATTTTGTGTATTTTTGTAGCGTTTCCCTCAAGTGTTCATTGTTGCTAGGCTGGAATAAAAAAAAAAAAAAACACATGTTGTCATCGTAAGTCCCACCTCCTTCTTGATTGTGATTGGTCGGTGAGAGAGAAGTGTTGGAAATTGTTCTCTTGAGACTGCAGCGGGAAATAAATGCGATTCCTCTACTTTTAGATTATGTCTCAACAAACTTCAAAGAATAAAATGTATTTTTTTTTTTTTAGATGCTAAATGTTTGACTTGATACATTGGAAGTTCGAGGCGGCTCAGCTAGCATGCAGTAGATTTATTGGAGTGTGGAGCGTACCGATAATCTTATGCTGCGTTCCATTTGTCCTCGGAAGTTGGAGCTCGGAATGACATCACATCCCAGTTGAATGCGTTCCGGATACAAAGTCGGAAAAAAAGATGGCGGCGTCCATGGAAACTACCCTTGCGCTGGTTATGGCTAAATATAAACAGCTTTAGGCAATTTTTACACTATAGATTAATGTCTGTATATAACGTGGATTAGTACGGATGATGTTGTGTGACATAAATGGTCAAAACTGCGAATAAACAGCATATTTCTTGAGCTTTACTTACGGTTTACGCTTGCGGCCGCCATGTTGAAATCCAACTAGGGGCTGATCAGAAACGTCCGACATCCCAGTGGGAAACTCCGACATGGAGCAGCGTTCCATTTGCAATTTCCCAGTCGGAAGGCAAATGGAAAGCAGCATTGAAGTGTATTTGATGGAAATATAAAAAAATCAGGAAAATCCACCTGAAACAATATTAACTTATTGTGATGGATTTCTGGCAAAAACAGGATATGTAGGCGGGACAACATGTTTGGAGCAATTTGATTGGAGCATTTTAAACACCGTAGCTAATGTTACTAGATAACATCAGTACTATGAACTCACTAATGATACTGATAGTACTACAGCTACTACTCTGTCAGTGTTTTCTGGTGGTAATCTAAACTGTGCTGCTAACAGCAGGTTGATTGACAGGTGGATGGAGTGATGCTATTGGTTGAAATTGCTATACTTCAAATAGTACTGATGTCATTTCCTTGTGTTTCACAGCTCTGTTCTCAGTCTTCATTAAATAGTGTTGTCACCCTGCTGAATGACACACATCCATCCAGGCGTTCAGTAATTGTATTAGTGTCTCTTCTGTTCTCCATCAAACCCGTTCTCCACACATTTAAATAAAGACCAAGAAATAGATGAAGATCAAACCAGAAATGTGTCAGATGTTGGTGTTTGAGTGAGTACAGGAAGCTGTGTCTCTTGTGTCAGATCTCCCTGGTGTTCCTGATCAGCGGCCTCATCATCCTCGGCTACTCGTCGTCCATCAGCGGTCAGTGCACCTACCAGGCGGTGGTGAAGGAGGTGTGCGGTCCGGCCATCGGTCAGCTGTGTGAGATCTGCTTCGTCTTCAACCTCTTTATGATCTCCGTGGCCTTTCTGGTCATTGTGGATGATCAGCTGGAGAAATGTAAGAGATGAAGTTTATTCATCAGTGTGTGTTCAGTCAGATCATTTGTAGCTTTTTATTATTTGTTACAAATTGGCTCCAGGAGAAATTTCCAGCACATAAGTCAAGATTCATTTTTCCATTTAAAATATAAATTGGTTTCTGGCCTCAGGACAAATAAAAAAACATGTCCACTGTTTCCTATTGTGAAGAAATATTTCCCATCTCCCCTCTAGAAGTTACACTGACCTTTTTATTGAGCTGTTCATTAAGAGAGTTTGTTTCTTATTGAAAAAGAGGATGAGAAGTAGAAAACATACTTGTTCAGACAGCCTGGAAATCTGTAAAATCCTCTGAGCTTCAGCTGCTCGGCCTCCAGGAGCTGAAGGTCTCAGACGGAGTCCAGTGAACAGTGTGAACGCTGCTGAATATCAACCAGCATGTGACTGCGATTAGTGATTACTGTACGAAATAATTTGGGTTTAATGACGTCTTTGGATGAGAAATTAGAGCAGTGTGTTTGTTATTGTTGCCACTGATCTGAGAGGATTACACACAGTATGATTTTAATATAATCTGCTTTATATAAAGGTTTGTGTTGTGGTTACCTGATGACATTGATTTTTACCTTTTCTCCGCCTCCTCCAGGACGTTTTACCTCACTGTGGTGACATGTTTGTGTTTATCCGTCAGTGTGCGACTCCCTCTATGAGCTGGTAACCGGTTTGCCGACGTCGGAGATGCCGTACCACTTCTACACGGACCAGCGCTTCGCCCTGCTGCTGCTCTGCCTCTTCTTCATCCTGCCGCTGTCCATCTCCAAGGAGATCAGCATCCAGAAATACATCAGGTCAGGAGGTTTAGATCGTGTGGTTTTTTTTTTTTTCAGGTAACACAACAAAAGGCCAAAACTTCCCCTTGACCAAGACTTTAATCCATTATAATACATTTAATACATTAAACCCAGCTGCCTGATGTTGTGTAGGTCGACCTCGTGCCACCAAAGCAGATCTGACCCACTGAGGCCTGGACTCCACAGACCTCTGAAAGTTTTGGGTTACCAGGCGGCAGATCTTTAAATCCTGGAAGTTGTGAGGTGCTTCCTCCATCGGTCGGACTTGTTTGTCCAGCACATCCCACACAGCGACCTTAAAAGTGGGTTATTTGGAGACCAAATCCACACGTTGTTGTTCCTCTAACCGTTCCTGAACAATGGCTCCAGTGTGGCGGGGAGCATTAGTCTGCCCTCAGCAGGGAGGACCAGGCTGTACGTGGCCTGAACGATGCTTAGAAAGCAGCTCGGTGTCAAAGTCACATCCACATGGACCCAAGTTTGTCCAGAGCATCACCTCATCTCCACTGGCTCACCGTCCTCCCACACGGCCTGTTGGAGCCCCATATATAACAATAATAATAATAATAATAATAATAATAATAATAAAAAAAAAGTAATAAAACCCGAAATGTAACAACGGAATCAAAATGTAAGAAGTTGTTACATTTTCAGCAAAGTTTTTACTTTCTGGGCTCAGCATCTTGTTACGTTATCGACCAGTTGTTACATTTCGGGTTTTATTATTTTAATTTTTTTATATGTGTAAGAATTTGTGTCATTGTTACATTTCAGGTCATTGTTACATATCAGGCTCTAACCCGCCTCCTCACTCCTTCCTTCATATCCAAATATGGTCACTTCTGGCTCCAGTAAAATCAACATGGCCATGTTCAAAAGACAAACTGGCTTTAAAATGTCAACATGTGGCGTCATAGTTACTTAATAAAACCTAAAATGTAACAACTGTTTTTTTTAATAACAGGACATTGTAACATTTCAGGTCATTGTTACATATCGGGCTCTGACACGCCTCCTGGTGGTTTTACTAAGCCACAGTTTTACACATTTTTCCAGCTTCTAACACATCAGGTGATTAATATCTCACTGCTTAACAGGTGCGTCTGTAACCAGATAATTGATGATGATGATGATGATTTAAAGGTGCACGTTGTAAAGTTACCAGTCGATCATAATGTAATTAATAACTTCATGACAACCTGTTTGCTAATTACTACAGTTGGGTACAATTAATGGAAACTAAAACAGACTCTCTTCACAGTATCAAACCCTTTAATAACATCTACTTGTGCAGTGGTTGGTGTTTCTCAGTGTAAATTATAGTGGTGTGAAAAATACAATGTTAAAAACTACCAGTCCGTCCCTGTGTGGGCTCTGATGTTCAGGTGTTGCTGAGCTGAAGGTGCTGATTCAGCTCTATGCTAATGCCAATGTGTGCTGCTGCTGAACGGTTGTGTGTGTCGCCTTCGCTCACGCCTCTCTGTGGATAAACGAACAGCTGACATGACCCGGCTGAGCGGGCTGACCCTCAGTAATCCCCTCATCCATTTCACTTTGACTTAAATGTCTCGGTCTCTGTCTGAATCGGGTTTTCTGTCTTTCCGTCTCTGTCCTCTCGCAGCGTTCTGGGAACCCTGGCTGCGACCTACCTGACCATCGCCATCATCATCAAATACCACACACTGCCGCCCGCTCTGGTTCACAGCACCCCTCTGCACACTACTGGGTACGTGTGTGTGTGTGTGTGTGTGTGAGGACAAATGATGAAATTCATGGCTCCAAACAACCTATTTGCTCCACTGGTCTCCATAGTGCAGTCTGAATTGGTCCTGAGATAAATTGCCACCATTGAGAGTGAATGATCAGCCCTGTGGTTGAAGTCTAACTCCAGCTGAGTGAATGCTGTGTTATCTGTGTCATTTAATGGAGTAAATAAAACTGGGGGGGAAAGAGAGCGAGACACATGAACATAATTACCCTGCATGGCATTGCCTTGACCTCCAGTGCTGTTGTAAAGACGTCTTTTTATTGTGGCATATGTCCTGTAGGATTACCTTTCACCTCCAGAATATTAATATCAACCTGTCTGAGTGATGCTGGAGAAACTTGTTCATACATTGGTTGTTTTGAGGCTGGAGTATTGTGATCTATTGTAATCAGGATGTCCCAGTTTATCCAGACGGCTGCGGTGAGATGAACTCCATGATTATGTTTTATCATTTCCATTCATTCTGTATAGAAATGGATGAAAGAAACACAGCCTGAAAATGAAGTGCAAAAAAGTGCAATACTCCCGATGGCCACTAGATGCTGGCTCCAACTGACTTCAATCCAAAAATGGTCGCTTTCAAGCCTGAAATACTCAGTCAATATATTTTTTTCACGAGTTATTCTGATGTCATTAGATGAAGTCGACTCTTCTTCTCAGTGATCTGGTCCAAAAATTAAAATCATTAAGAAGATATTAGGCTTCAAAAAGAGGAAGATTTAGGGGCGGGGTTAGTTTAATTAACTCTGAACTCCAGTCTCATTGGACAGTGTCCTCGGATTCAAGGGTCAGACCCGCCTCCTCACTCCTCCCTTCATATCCAAATATGGTCACTTCTACGTGATATTTACATGATACAGACTTTAGTTTTAATTTAGGAATAAAAACTTGTTTGTCTGTGGTGACCTCCACACACCAGGGGGCGCCACAGAAAAGAAGTGTCCATCCTCCTCTCTAACCCTGTGCTACAGATGTAATAGCACAAAGTAAACTATTGTGTGTTCCTTTAATTTGGACTCGACAAATTCTGATGAAGGACAAAACCTGTTTACACTAAATGATTAAAAAAAATCTCTTTTCTAACAGGAGTTATCAAAGTCGAAATCCATTTACTGAGTTTTATGCATCCTGAAATAAACTTCTTCTAGGTCATCTTTTCTGTGTCATAAATAAACTTCATAACCAGAGTAAGTCCAGGTTATGAGGTTGCCTCCATGAAATATGGTTTTCCTGAGTCTTACCCATAAATCTGCAGTAAATCCAGGCCATCAGGACAAACACGTCCTCTCTCTGAAGCCCTGGTGAGACGCTCGCTGTCTCTCACTGACTTACCTCAGTGGCTCTTGTCATCCGAGCGTCTGTGACTGACAGATGAACTCTGTAGTGAAATGCCGCGGCATTATCAGCTGTGCCCCGTCAGGAGGTGATTTCTTCTTCTGGTGAACTCCACAAAGTGACTGTGTTGACGCTCTGTGTGCAGGATCAGCTCCTGGGCCTCCATGTTCAGCGTCATCCCGACCATCTGCTTCGGCTTCCAAGTGAGTGCAGCAGTGTGAAATGTATTCGTGGGAAACCCTCTGAGACTTTGAGACAAACATGTGTTTGCAGCATCAGGCTGCTGTCAGGCTGCAGGCTGTCTGTGTGGGAGGAAGTATGAATGTATGTTTGATGACTGGTGAGAAATAGATGCCTGTGTTTACATTTAAAAGTCACTTCCAAACAGATTATGAAGCATATTTCTACAAACATTTGAACTTAAATCAGGAATCACAAACTTCAAACCTCAAACTTCTCAGAAAACACTTTGTCTGCACCAACACCCACTGGTCTGTCCTGTGGGTGTCAGTGCTACAGAGCCACTAAAACACTGAAGAGTGTCTCTATAGATCCAGGGTTTATTTTGTCCATCCTGGGCTACTGTAGAAACATGATGGCCGCCTCTGTGAAGGAGGACCTGCTCCTCGTGTAGATATGCAGGGAAGATGATTTTACACTAATGAAAACATAGGTATTAATAATAATCCATTTCTGCTATTAAATCGCAGACTGTTCCTTTAAATATACTATTTCAGTGCAGTAAATACAGATCTCTATTCTCATCTATTGAATTACAAATCTGACAATCACAACAAATAGAAAATATATTCAGTTTAATCTGGATGTGTCTGTGCTGTGATAACGTGAGACACTGAGGAGTGTGTTTTCTGGATGATGCTGAGTGTAAGTGTAGACTAAAGGTCAGCAGGCTGGCGCTCGCTGTGCTCGGTGGGAGCGCCGCAGACCGAGCTCTTCATTTTTAATAGCGGGGTGAAGAGCGTGGAGACGGATCATTGTGTCAATCTGAAGCAGGACGGACTGATGGGTAACTTCCCAAGTTGCCACGGTAACCCCTGAAGGCTGAGCGTCGGGATCTAATAAAAAGGAGGAGGAGGCTGTGTGTCCCCGCATGCACGCACACACACACACACAGTGACAGACACACTTCCTCAGGGTGAGTGATTGCAGTGCAAAGGGTTGAAAAGAGGGCTGATGAGATCCTGAGCGGAGGGGAGGGCAAAGAAAAGGCGGCGAGATTTAAGATCGTGCGATGGCAGCAGGGATCAAGTGGGGACAAGATGTTCTGATATCTGAGCCGCTCGGAGCTCACGGCCTTTTATTAAATAGCCGATCTCGCTTCATCTCCCCGGCGCAGATCAGAGATAATAATAATAAGACCTTTGGATCCTCAACCTCCAAACACACAACATAAAAATACAAGAGAGGACCACAATCTGTCTGAATACAACTGTTACCTTGTACTAGAAAGTCGTACAGGAAGTGACATCGTGTTTGTCTGTTTCTTCCCAGTGCCACGAGGCGTCCATCGCCATCTACAGCAGCATGGAGAACCAGCGGCTGTCGCACTGGGTCTTCATCTCGGTGGCCTCCATGATCTTCTGCCTCGTCATTTACTCCCTCACAGGTCAGAACAACACAAACCTCTGAGGTGTAATCCAGCTGTACTGAGGCTGTAGGCTGAACACTGCTGCCCTCTTGTGGTGGGATACAAACACAAACTTAGCAATTTTACTTTCGCTTTTTGGTTTGTACCAACCACTTTCTTCTTCTTCCTCCTCCTCTGCAGCTTAGTGGTGGTGTGTTGCTGCCCCCTACTGGTTCTCTGTTGTTGTTAAAAAGTACCTGCATCATAATAGGATGGTTATTGGAGATGCTCTTATCTTGTTTACCTCTGTACATATATTACAGCTTTTTATTTTTAAGTACTCCACAAAGATCTTGATCTTCTGAAATGGTTGAACTGAATTAAAAAGTCATATTTATGTAGAATAATTCATATTCTGAAAACAGGCTTTTTGGTTGAGGTTTCATATCAAAGTTTGATGCCTCGTTACACCTCAAGAAAATTCCTATTACCGTGCAGTTACGCCACTCATTGTTTCTCTGATGTAGCTTCCTGGATGTAAACACTGTTATTACTACTTGTGTGTTTTAACCATAGGCTGTGTATGGACATGGATGATGCAGGTAGGGCTCATAAATAAGTCCAATCCCATTCGATTATCTACAGGACAGCACCTCAAGCAGACGGGATAATGGTCAAAATCCCCTGTGGCAACCACTGTGATCAGATATAAATTGAGCTGTGATTGAGTCATTCATAGAAATTACCATATTTTCTGGACTATTGAGCACCTGTCTATAAGCCACTATGGAATTTATTCGAACAGTTTCATGTGGTCCACTCTGACCGGGTCTGATGTGACGAAGCTAAATGTATCGACGGCACGGAGCTTGCTAGCTTGTAAAAAGCACCGGGCCGCCGATACATGAGACACACCGGTGTTTAGGTTCAAAGCGTCGGTAAAAACTAGCAGCTTATAGTCCGGAAAATACGGTATCCATGAAGACCAAAACAGTTTCTGTATCAGGCTGCAGACGTGTTTATTTTTATTTAAATTTGCACATTTCAACATGGAGGATTGATTAAACACTGTAAAGAAATGGACAAAGTAACTGAGCCACAAAAATGTGCAGAAAAGTGCAATACTCCTGATGACCACTGGAGGCAACTAGTTTTGATCGACACGTGTTGTTTCCAGTGAGACGTCTCTGAAGTAGAGTCTCGTACACATTGGACAGTGTCCTCAGGTTCAAAGGTCAAACCCGTCTCCTCGCTTCTCCCTTCATGTCCAAATATGGTCACTTCTGCCTCCAAACAACCAACATGGCGATGTTCAAATACCAAACTCTTGGCTTCAAAACTCCACAAACCAACAGGTGACGTCACGCCTGCTTCGTCCATGTCTGTGGTTCTGAGCTACGTGATGCAGGTTGTTCAGAGTAAATAACAAGGAACTGATTCAGGTTTTAAACTGAACATTTACATCGAGCTCGACAAAGTCCAACTCTGAACAAATCCCTCTAATCGTGTCAGGAATAAAATACTGTTTCACAATATTATTAACGGGGTCATAGGAACAGTTGAGGACAGCAGGGTTGTTCATTTACAATCTACAGTTGCAGGGAAATCATTTTGTACTTTGACTCAACCTATACAAGTTTAAATGAAGTATTTGTACAGATATTATGGACAGATCTTAAAAAACAAAAATAATACAGATGCATTTTTAGTCTAATTGTTTTGGTCCGATTTCAGTCAATGTGATATTTTTAATTGTCACTAAAGTGTAAAAGTCAAACCTTGAGAACAAACTTGTAATGAAATCTCAAAATCTTTATTAATATTGAACTCACCACAATACAAATGGACAATAATAAAAAGCAGGAAGTCAAGGTAAAGAGGCAAAACAACAAACTAATGAATAAAATATTGGTTTCAGGTTTTGAAACATCCGATAAGTTCAGATGGTGAATCCTGACGACCAATGAAGAGAAGTCAAAAGAGCGGAAATATGCTGTATTTTTATTTTCTGTGAGGTGTGTAGTTTGTTACAATCATCCAAACAAGATAAGATCAAAGCTTTAATGACACAAGAGTTAACTTTCCACACATTACCACTATTGTATTCAGTAGTTTTTGGTTGAAGTAGCATCAGTAAATCACAGTCACTGCACCAAACTTCACTAAAATACCAACAGAGATTTTCTTTTCTCTTTGTGGTCAGATTGTGTGACAGGTGAATAAAACGTCTCCTTTCTGTGTTGCAGGGGTTTATGGGTACCTGACATTTGGAAAGGATGTGAAGGCTGACATTTTAATGTCGTACACCGGAGACGACGTCCTGATGCTGGTCGCCCGGCTGCTGTTCGGGATCTCCATCATCACCATCTACCCCATCATCCTGCTGCTCGGCAGGTCGGGATGTAGATCGTTGCTGTTAAATCTCTGTTGGTTTTACTCGCTGTCGTTTGAAAAGTTATGAAAACTGAGCGGCTGCATTAAAGTGTTCCTCATGCATCAGGTCCGTGATCCAGGACCCCATGCTGAGCTGGCGCCGGATGCATCACGGCATGGTGACGGCCACGTTCGAGGGCCGCAGCCGCTACGCGCTGACGTTCACGTGGATCGCCGCGACCCTGATCATCGCCGTGTACGTGCCGGACATCAGTAAGGTCATCAGCGTCATCGGAGGGATCAGCGCCTTCTTCATCTTCATCTTCCCCGGTAAGACTCATTACTGACTCACACACACACACACAGACACACACATCCTGCTTAAAGCCTGAAGCCTGTTTGTGTTTGAACAGGACTCTGCCTGATGTTTGCCATGCAGTCTGAGCCGGTGTCCTGCAGGACCAGGTGAGAAAAAACTTCATTTAAATGTTAATGTAATGTAAATATACGTCTGGCTGATGATCCGAAGAAGAGGAGGAGGATGAGGGTAATTTGTAGAATAAGTTGAACAAAGCTCCATTTAGGTTTAAGAAAGTGTGTTTGAGAGCTAAAACAAAGAGAGGGGGGAGTTAGCTTCATGTGGATGAAGACTTAGAGGAACCTGAAGAAGTGTTCGTCTGAGGTCAGTAACACACCTAACGATGAATGGGATTTGGACATGATGATTGATCGGACCCAGATGGACCGGGTCGGTTTCAGTTGAGCTCAGCTGGTGTTTAGTCGGCAGCGAAATCTGGTTCAACCAAACACTTGAGTCTTTACAGCCACAGATGTAACAGTCGTTCTCACTTTACCTCCCAGGAGCTGATGTTTGTTCTGGGTCCAAACCAGTCACTGTGAATAGACGGGTGTTACTGACCAGTCTGTAGGTGTGTTGTGTAGTAGGACTAACTCAGATCTCAGATGATCAAAGACTAGTATCTGAAACAGTTGTCAGGTGATGGACTCGGCTTAACTTTGAAGTTGTTTCTTCTTCCTAAACTCTCTGTAAGTTCTAGTTTTCACTGCTCGTGTTTGATGTGAGGATGTAACATCAACTTCCCATCATTAGCTTAAGGTTCAATCTTGAGGTTTTACCAGTGTACATCGCCATGGTAACATGTTCAAACAGCACAAACCTCTGTCAAACCATAATCCGTGCACATGTGTGTGACTTTTATTTCCTGTTTCCACAAGTGAAACCTGATCTCCAGTAAACTGTCTCAGGTTGGAGACATTATCATCCTGCATGTGTGTGAAGGTTTTAGATAAAAGAAATATGTCACATCTTGATGGATTTTAACACATTTCATCATCATAAGAGAGACGGGTGAGATCCCATCCTTTGATCTTGCCTAAAATGTAACCCTCTGCTCCTTGGGTGATACTCTTTCTCTCTGTGTTGCTAAAAGACAAACTAACCCAGGTGAAGAGGTAACGTCTTTTATTGGAGGTAATGAAGTCGGTTTCCAGAGGTCGTCTGAACTTTGATCCGAATATCGAGCCAAAGCCATTTTGTTCTTTAGGTCTTTGCAGCAAATATAATCCTGCACAGAGACTGTTTCAAACTTTAAGTCCTTGTTAACCTTAGAAGATTTACAGTAAGCCTGCTGACTGGTTTGTATTATGTTTATTTGTTCCTATAAGACTGTTTAACAGCTCTGAGGTTGCAGTGCTTTGGATTAGGGAAGTCAAATAAGGAAACGATATCCTGGATATGCTGAACCTGCTCTGTACAGGCCCCTGATCTGTTTGTCCGTCCAGAGACTTTGTGAACATATTTTGATCACTGTCAAGATTTCTGTAAGCTCCTTTATGTAGTTGTAACTTTTAGGTCAAGCTGTGTTGTAAATATTTGACTGTTTCCTCAAATGAAGACCAGGGCTTTAATTTACCTCAGCTTGATCAGAATAATTGGTCTTATTTAAATACAAAGCTTCATTTTGAAGCTTCAAACAAAATCAGGACCAGATGAGAAGGTTCAAAGTGAGACTCTGTTAATACAAAGTCAGCACTTTGTATCGTTTGATTGGAGAACGTTTAAATTCTTAGCAGGAGTTTTATTGTGAGACCTGTGCAGGCACAATGTGTATTTATCTACCTTTGTGTTGTGCTCCGGAATTTTATTTGTTTGTGTCGACTAGCCCCCCCGGCCATTATCAGAGATCTGACCACCACTGGTCAGGACTGTTCATGTTTTGGTGGAGCCAGGAAAACCAGGCAAACTGAAGGGTGGTGATTGGTTTATTCAGAGCTGCAGTTAAAGATCTGACCAAACTCAAAGAACCTCACAGCAGAACAGCTTTAAGTGTTGTACCTCCACCGTCTCCTCTCCAGAGTTGTCCTCACGGTGTGGGGGGCGGTGATGCTGGTCTGCGGCGCCTTCATCTTCGGCCAGAGCACCACCATCGCCATCATGCAGCTCCTCGGGAAGCTCTGAATCTTCAGAGACGGCGGTGACTAAATCTGAACTGGTACTTTCTCCTCTCCCATGTCGAGTGTCAGCTCCTTCATGATGGACATTAACACAGAAACCCCCCTCCCAACACACACACACACACACACGCACACACTCCAGACACAGTAAAGTGGATGCAGTTACTTCACAACTTGA
>OOFC01008780.1:22020-34090 GCA_900323345.1 Pseudochromis fuscus
AATATGATGTTCTCCTAGTCAGGGAATCAAACCCCGGTCTTCCACGTGACAAGCAGAGATACTGTCTACCATACTGATGAGGACTGCTGTATCAACCAAACATCACACATAAACATCATAGTATAGTATGTTGTCAGAAATGGCCAAAAAAAGTCATAGTATGTCGTCAAAGATGGCCTAAAAAAGTCATAGTATAGTATGTTGTCAAAAATGGCCAAAAAAAGTCATTGTATAGCATGTCATCAAACATCAGCAACAAAAAACATCATGTTTCAGTGCCACTGCTGACCTAAAGGTGAAGCTCTCCCCGTCGGGGAATCGAACCCCGGTCTTCCGCGTGACAGGCGGAGATACTGTCCACTATACTAATGAGGATTGCTGTAACACTGAGACATCAAGAATAGACATCACAGTATAGTATGTTGTCAAAAATAAAGAACATAGTATAGTATGACCTCAAAAATGGCCGAAAAAAGTCATAGTATGGTATGTCGTCAAAAATGGCCAAAAGAAGTCATAGTATAGTATGTCGTCAAAGATGGCCAAAAAAAGTCATAGTATAGTATGTCGTCAAAAATGGCCAAAAAAGGTCATAGTATAGCATGTCATCAAACATCAGCAACAAAAAACACATCATAATGTTTCAGTGCCGCTGCTGACCTAAAGGTGGTGCTCTCCCCGTCGGGGAATCGAACCCCAGTCTTCCACGTGACAGGCGGAGATACTGTCCACTATACTAACGAGGCCTGCTGCAACACTGAGACATCAACAATAGACATCACAGTATAGTATGTTGTCAAAAATAAAGAACACAGTATAGTATGTCCTCAAAAATGGCCAAAAGAAGTCATTGTATAGTATGTCCTCAAAAATGGCCTAAAAAAGTCATAGTGTATGTCCTCAAAAATGGCCAAAAAAACTCATAGTATAGTATGTCGTCAAAAATGGCCTAAAAAAGCCATGGTATGGTATGTCCTCAAAAATGGCCAAAAGAAGTAATTGTATAGTATGTCCTCAAAAATGGCCTAAAAAAGTCATAGTGTATGTCGTCAAAAATGGCCAAAAAAACTCATAGTATAGTATGTCCTCAAAAATGGCCTGAAAAAGTCATAGTATAGTATGTTGTAAATAATGGCCAAAAAAAGTCATAGTATAGTATGTTGTCAAAAATGGCCAAAAAAAGTCATAGTATAGTATGTCCTCAAAAATGGCCAAAAAAGTCATAGTATAGTATGTCCTCAAAAATGGCCAAAAAAGTCATAGTATAGTATGTTGTAAATAATGGCCAAAGTCATGGTAATAGTATGTTGTCAGAAATTCCCCCAAAAAGTTATAGTATAGTATGTCGTCAAAAATGGCCAAAAGAAGTCATAGTAGAGTATGTTGTCAATAATGGCCAAAAAAAGTCATGGTATAGTATGCTGTCAGAAATAACCAAAAAAAGTCTTAGTATAGTATGTCGTCAAACATCAGCAAAAAAACCCATCATAATGTTTTATAGTGCCACTGCTAACCTAAAGGTGGTGCTCTCCCCATCGGGGAATCGAACCCCGGTCTTCAACGTGAGAGGTGGAGATACTGACCATTATACTAACAAGGACTGCATCACAAAAAAACATTATAGAATAGGATGTCGTCAAAAATAAGTAAAAAAAAAAAGCCATGATATAGTATGTCGTCAAAAATGGTCAAACAGTCATCATAACGTTTTATGGTGCCACTGCTGCCCTAAAAATTAAGCTCTCCCCGTCAGGGAATGTAACCCAGGCGGCGATACTGTCCACTCTACAAACAACTACTGTTGTCATGAATAATCCTCACACAAAAGCATCATAGTGTCGTATCTCGTCAAAAATAACCAAAAAAAGTCATAGTATCATTTGTCGTAAAAAAAAGTCAGTGTACTATAAAGAGAAAATCGTAGCAGCATCACAATGTCACACTGTTACTTGTCAATTATTTTTCTGTCATTACTTGGCTTGTGTGTCTGTTCTATGTCTTCATGTTCTAGGTGCAGCTCACTGATGGAGGGAACCTGTGTGAGGGTGTGGGCTGGGTTTATATAAGGGGAATTTGCTCTGCCTACACTCCCAGGCACAAAACCCAGTGATGTTTTCTATTTATGTTATTTCAGTCCTATTGGTCTTTGTAAATAAATGTTCTTTTGCATTTAACCCGGTGTTGTTTCTTCCTTATGTTGCAGCTTTCAAAATAAGTTGTAACGTGTCATATGCAAAAAAAGCCATAGTATAGTATTTTGTAAAAAGTATAGTATAGTACATCATAAAAACCTCATAGTGATAAACGTCATGAGAAAAAATGTGAAAGTACAGTATGTAGTAGACACACTCGACATAGTGATATTAAGGTTGATTTGTGGTCAGTGTTGCTAAACAGAAATTAAACATCATATAAACTGCACTATGCAATCACAGCTAAGGGTCCGACTGACCCGGTATCTCTGAGACCTTTAATTGACAGTAATAGTCGACGATTTTACTCTACAGTTTTACTTTCAAGTCTTTCACCACTGACCTGGCACGGCTACAGAGGACACGCTCTCCGGCTGGCACAGTGTATCCACCTTCACATGCTGAAAGGCTTTGTTGGGGGCCGACTGGAGGTGCCTGCAATCAGAGGAAGGGGTTAGAGGAGGAGCACTCGCCACATGTACGAGCGCACACACGTCCACTCGTAAAAGGCGCACGTGGCTTCAAACCGCTTAGCACGGCCCTTAGCTTTTACTGTAAGAGTTGAAATATTAATGGCGGCGAGATGCTGCGAGCAGTGGAGCAGAAAGTCAGATCAGCAGGCAGCTACATCAGCAGCCTCTCCTCATGCCCAGCACCAGCACCATCACTAAATCATGATGACCTGACGCAACTCGAGTGCTCCGGCAGCGAGCAAGTGGCTGAAGAATGCTAATTAAAATGTGGATGGGGGGATTTTTCCAGCGGGCTCGTGACAGTAATGGAGGAAAAGTGAGCGCTCTCTTTATTTGGCAATCACCAATCAATGAGAGCAGCGGGCGGGCAGGAACGGCGTGCTCAGCTCCAAAAAACTGCTGACTCAGCTGCCTTTTTGAAAAACAATATGAATGTCCTCACTCTGTAAGGACTTTTAATACTTTTAAAGTGGATCAGCGTCGGGAATGAATCATTTTCTCAGCATTCATCACAGATGCTTTATTCTGCCTGTTGCTTTGGTCTAGTGCTTTAGTTGAAAAGCCTGTTCACACACGTCACAGAAAATCAAAAAAAGCTTTTAATGCTGGCGTGAGTGACGGCGTGTTTGCAAAAAGGCTTGAGGATAAAGTCTTAGCCAAACATGATTAAAAGCTCACCTCTTCCACTCCTCCTCGCCATCCCAGAACTCGTAGACGACGAAGGATAAACCGTCCGGCAGACGCACTGCAGTCACACTGGAGAGGAAAGGAGAGGAGAATAGGAATGAGTGGATAACACAGGAGGGAGAGTGTGATGGACAGTGAAGGATAAGGGAGGAAAAGTAAAATAGGGAGGAAACAAGGTAGAAGATAGAGAAAGAAAAATAAGGGAGGACACATAAGTCATACAAAGTGCACGTTAAAGACACATTCGCGAAATGAAACAAAATAATAAGTTCACATTTCAAGAAATCTCATCTCCTCGATGTCACAGCACTTAACAACAAAAACAAGAAATGACATCTATAAAAACGAAGCCCGCAGAGTGTGACCAGGTCAGTGTGAATGGCGGATGTAGTGCAGGATGTTATTGAGGCGTTTTATAGGCCACACTTTGCTGTAATGAACAAACGCTCCACCTTATTACTTCCACAGGAGCAGGAACGTGCTGAAGTATGTTTTCAACCAGGCGCAGTGAATAATCCACACGGGACCTTTGCCCATGGCTGCTTAATAGGAAGTGATGCATTCAAGGGCTGTGGGGTCAGATCCGCGGACACGCTGCAATAATCCTGGAGGACGGGTTTGAATTTGGTAAAAATGTGGATTTGATCAACACTGACCTACAGCTGTGTGTATATCAAAGGTAGATGCATTAAAGTCAAATCAGACCCGACTGTATAAAGAAATGGACGAAGCAACCAGGGCTCACAAATGAGGCTAATGTGGAGGTAAACAATACTCCCATGACCACTCCAAATGACTTCACACTGAGACTCCAACAGGTGACATCATGTTTGTCCTTTCTCTGTACAGTCTTTGTCTATCGTCTACTTTCTTGAATCCATTACTTGCACTTGCACATATTTTATAATTTTCTGGCTCTAAAGTGCAGCAGCTGGGTTTATGTGAATCAGGCTGTACTGTGCAATCCTGACCTATCATCAGAAATACCATTTTTATTCCAATAATCCAAATACAAGACCTGACCTTTTAAAACAACTGAAGGAATACATGTGTTATTGATACACATTTTTACTTTCAATGCAAAGGTTACATGTTTTTCTTTGCTGCAGTGAGTCATAATCGAACAGATGTTAACCACCTTCACCTGATAACAGCTCTAGAGGTAGGTAACTAGCAACAAGGAGGAAGTAACGTGATGTAAAAATGAAAATAACACGATTTTAGAAAAGAACTATGAAACAAAACCAACTCAAGAAATGTAATTTTATTTTTAAGTTGTTATTATTTTCTGGATTTTTGTAATTTTGTGTGATCACCTTTGTGAAATTTTCACATTATTTAGGTGCAGGCTTCCCCACTTTGTTTATTGCTTATTATCTTTCTCAATTTTTGTGTATTTATTTATTTAAAAACATGTTTAATATCTAATCTATTATTCTAGCTCCATAATATACAACTGATTTATAATGAATGAAAATGTAGTAGTATTTTATCTAATATTCAGCTGTCATTTCCTTTATCTTCTGACAACTAACATTTGATTGTATCACTCACACCACCTCAGGTATAAGCAGTGTTACAGTAATGTGTGTAGTTCCTCTGTGAACCTGTAGAGGGCAGTAGGGGGACGGGCGGCGCTACCTGCTAACATCTCCACAGGGCTTCAAAAGAAATAACTGGAGTTGTGTGAGCTCTGCTGGAGGATATAATAAAGTGTTTGCACTTGCATCCTAAAATATAATGAGCAGGGAAGGCAGAGACTGAATAAACTTTATATATTACAGTTAGTTTGTGGAAGATTAAATGGAGAAATGAGGAGAGAGGAGCAGCGACGCAGCAGCACATGAGGGAAAGATCAAGACAGCACACAGCAGAGAGAGGAGCCTATTCACAGGTAATGAGCAGCCGTCCTCCATCAACAAACCTTTCTTCCCCCTTCATGTATTATTTACTTCAGCTACCTACGAGCACTGTGCTGCTACCACATTTACTATATGAAACAAATACATACATACAAGTGTAAATGCTGCTGCTGCTGCTAAAAGCAAACTGTGCAGTGTTGCACCTGCAGGCCTCTTCCACCTGCCTGTGCTATTTATTGACCACAGATAAGCTTTTAATACGTGTTGTCCTCCTGACTGTGAGTCACTGAAGCAAGGATGTTTTATCTGTTAGGAAAGCAGCTGCTAAAGTTCTCACAGACCTTGATAGAAATGTCTGAAAATGGACAACAGATTATAAAATACAGCATCCAGATTCAGGCACAATGCTGGGATTTTATTTACAATTTATAAGATCAATGGTTTCAATGTATCTTCTTCTAAATTATAATTTAACAGTAGTGAGAATCTGTATCTAGTCACAGGTTATGTTTCCGCCTACGTTGGATTGTTGCAACATTACAGAAAAACTACTGCACACATCTTGATGAATTTGTTTGGAGACACAGTGTTTTACTCCTGGAAGAAATGATTATGTTCTGGGCAAGATCAGAAAAGATATCCAAAAATCCCAGAAAATTCTTCTCTCTTATAAGTTTTTAAAAGATAGTGTTGCAATTTCACCACAAGAGGGCAGGAGTGTTCAGTCTATAGCAGTGGTCCCCAACCTTTTTTGCACCATTTCACGGACCGTCCTTCAAGCTGTGGCAGATAAATACAGTGAAAATAAAATAACACGACCGGCATAAAAACGAACGTTAACTTTTCCTTTTCCTGTTTGCAAAGATGTTTGTTTTTTACTCGTTTTTGCTAGTTTGCGGGCTAGTGAATTTCTCCATTGTGAGATTAATAAAGTCTCTCTTATCTTATCTTATCTTATTTTTTGGCTAACGTATCTGACGTTATACGTGCTAGGTGATACGTCGTATCACATGACCGAGACAATCTTGACGTGTCAAGAGGTACGGGTGAAAGTTAAGTTGGAGAGAATCCGATGGGTTTTTTTTTTCAAAATAAAACATCTTCCAGATTCTAATAATCAATACAACGGAAATTACATTTTTATTTATTCTTTCTGTGCGGCCCGGTAACAACTGCCTGAAGGACCAGTACCGGTCCCTGGCCTGGTGGTTGGGGACCACTGGTCTATATCATTAGCACAGCTGGATTATGCCTTGGTGGAGGTTGGTGCTCTGTAGTTTCAACATATTTCCTCTAAAATTAAGCATCGTGTGTAGGAGTCAGCAGTGTTTTCAGATTTTGTTTCCACAGCAGGACCAAAGTCTTGTGGAGAAACTGCTCCACCAATGTATCAAACAAAGCCTGGATGACTTCTTCACCTTTATTATTGTCGACCAGAAACATCAAGAAAAAACATGTTTGCAGTTGTTTGTTTTTAAAAATGAAGTCTGTAACAATGTTACAATAAAGTTCAGCATACTTGAACAATGACGTTCAGTGATACCAGCGTCTCTCTGAAACTTCCTGAACCCTCTGAACATACTACTGCCTGAAACCAGATCCCTGTTATCTCAAACATCTGAGGTGAGACTCCCTTTAAATCAAAACTCAACAATTCATCCAATATTTGAGACACTTCACTCAGAACCACAAATTTTAACCTCATGGTGGCACAAACACAAGAGCTTGAACTACTTTTATAATTGACTGTGGTGGTTTTATACCACAGGCTTTCAAAGGTCTGGACATCCAATTTCAAGTTTCTTAGCATAGCTAGTCCCATGAGAACCCAGTGTAACCAACTTTTCCATGATAGCGTGAACCTGAGACTTTACAGCACTTCACTACACAATGAAAAACAACAACGTGCCCAGACTCCTGAACCTTTGCCCTGATCCACTTTTTCACCATCTTCCAGCCCAATGATTTTAGGATATTATTTGCTCCGACACAGCCCCTCCCCAGAGGCACCATTTTATTACATGATACACTGCCACTATTCTGCTGGGAGGTCACAAAATGTGGCAAACTAAATTAGAAATAGCTCGGTACAAACATATAAAATATAGATTTATTATTTTCCTTGCAGTATGTTGCTTCTAAATGTAACTGCTCTACATTCAGACCTGGTTCTCTTCACAGAGTCACTGCATTCATTCATCCATCCTTTACATCTGTGTTTAGTACAGAAACCTTCAGCAACCTTGAGTTTACGTGATTTGTAAATTTGCGGTTACCCTCCCTGTGCTACCAGCTCCCTCAGAGGTAAACCCACAGCATGAGTGTGACCACCACCATCACTGTGTCAAAGTCTGTTTTAACTGACTGTTAAAAAGCTCTCAACAGACCAGAGAAACTTCTTTGTAGCTCCCACAGACCTCTGTAGTGGCCTGGCCTCCTACCAGTGACTCGTTGAGGACGTCTTACTCAGGTCAGGTTTACAACTGTACCTATTTTCTTATTCTGACTAGTCTGAGATATTCCCTGCAGATAGTGAAGAAATGTGACTTACTTGCTGAATGGCATGTGACAGAAACTTGATCAAACCTCAGATAATCTTCTAAAAACAACTGGCTGCACCAGTAAACAAATTCAATTATAGAGTCATTATCTCCACCAACGAGGTCATGTTTTCACTTCTCCTGGTTCGTCTATTTCTTTATTTCTTGGTTAATAACTTCAGAGAAAAACTCATGGATGCAGTGAAATGTTTTTTTAAATTCATGACTTTGTCACATCTTAAGGGATTCTGTTGAAAATCTACACACACATGCAGGATGAGGAAGTCTACAATCTGAGACAATCTGGTGGAAATACCTTGGTGGAGGTTTGTGCTCTCTTCTTCAATTTGTGTTTATTTAACGTGGACCTAGAGTGGAGATTTGTACAATGACAATATGTTTGTCTTCAGTAAAGTCTCGGTCACGTGCGATGTCCTCACCAACACACAAGATTTTGGATGTCTCATAGAGGTGGTAGTGAAGACGTGTGAAAGCCTTGCAGCAGGTGCACTCACGACGTACAGAAAGTGCGAAACTTGCTCCTGCCGTGCGTCTTTATCCAAAGATTTTCATCCCACGATCACTACAAAAAGCGCACGTCAGACCTGTGGATGACGAATGCCACATTTGTGTTTGTGCCAAAATGTGGGAGGCCGTAGAGTTGGTTGAACATGATCAACATCCTCTGTACGTGCTTACTGGCGGTCTACGGGCTTGATATTTCGCTAAGACGCACTTGGAGTAAATGGTAAATGGAGTATATTTATATATTGCTTTCATGACCTAAGCTAGGTCCCAAAGTGCTTTACAAGGCAACTCATTCACCCATTCACACACACACTCTCACACCAATGGCTGCCATGCAAGGCGCTAGCAACTTAGGGTTCAGCTTCTTGCCCAAGGACACTTCGACATGTGGACAGGAGGAGCCAGGGAGTGAATCCATGACCTTACGATTCACAGGCGACCCACTCTACCACCTGACCTTGCGTGGTTTGTGAGTTTGTTGGCGTTTTTAGCACGTACACATCCCGTAGAAAAGAGGACGTCTGCCTGGGACTGAAGCTTAACATCAAGCTAACAATGGATCAAAAGACTAATTTAAGAAATGTCACCCTGCTCCGCATTACCTCAGCTCGATGGAGCATTTCAGCCTCTCTCAGCTCTGTGGCCTCCTAACTGTTCACTACCAGATCAGCTATTTTAACTTCAGTGGTAACAATGTGTTTTCTTTAACATTTCGTTGTAATACATAACAAGGTTTTCATGTCTTAAATGAGTCTCCATTGTATTGTTATTGGTTATGTTTCTGTCTCTGTCATGATGCAGACTCTTTACCCCTCAGTTCAGAGAGCAGCAGCTTGTGGTAGAAAATGCAATACAATAAAATAATACGTAGTGCAGTAGAGCCAGGACCTACAAGTCTTGCCAAGGGCATATGCAGAGTATGACTCTGGACTATGCATACAGCATATTGAGTCTGGGATTTGTAGAAATCTCTGTGGATATTAGTCAGTTTCACAGCACCCCGAGGCTCCGAGTGGGAGGCACCGGAGGTTTAGCATGTGTATATCAGACTATATTACAGGTACAATATTATACGCATTGGGTATGCAGCACAGTATTAGTATTTCACTGATCCAAACCACCGGGGAGTTTGAGAGGGGTGTTTTTTTTTTTCTTCAGATTTTAGAGCTATAATGATGAAACACTCGCTCAGGCTGAACTCAGCTTGTTTTTGGTGTGTGTACCAAAAAATCTAGAACCCAAGACCACAGGAGGGAATATCTGAGCTGGTAGTTAATAAAACTGTAAAAACTGCAATGTCCTCCTGATGATGAGGGTCACACTGATGCAGGGAAAATGTAGGACGTTACTGGACTTACTGGAAGCAGTCTCTCTGAGCGGAGACGTTCTTCAGGTACTGCTTCAGAGCCTCGCAAAAGTCGCCGAGCTTCTTCTGGGAAACCACCATCTCCTGACGAATCAGCAACAAGGACTGCAGAGGAAAAGAGAAAAGGAGGTCAACTCAGGACTGACCTTTTTTATTTAAGTAGATCACTGTTGGTTTTTTTTTTTACAAGCCAAAGTTCTGTTGAAATGTTTCTAATTTTCTTTCACTGATGCTTTCAGATACATTCGGGGCATTTTAGTAACGAACCAACACAACAAACTTTTATTGACTGTAACCGAGTCCTTTGTACAGAAGAGTATTAGGGCCACCCAGAAATTTTTTTTTAGAGAAGGTAGATTATTTTTTCATCATGCACTTTGAGAAAAAAGTCGAAATGTCGAGAATAAAGTCGAAATTCAATGTTGAGAAAAAAGTTGAAATATAATGTCGATAATAACGTAGAAATGTCGAGAACGCGACACAACGCGACAATTTCGACATTATTCTTGATTTTGTATTTCAACTTTATTCTCAACATTTCGACTTTTTTCTCGAAGTGCGACATGAAAAAAAAACTACCTTCTCAATATTTTTTTTGGGTGGCCCTAATACTCCTCCGTACCTTTGAATTGACTACAAATAACCATGTAGTTGTTATTGATGCTTTGGTTGGAAGAAGTGGATACTGTAGGAAACAAATAACGTGATAGTATCTCAGTCTGCAGAAACATTTCAGATAAACTTCTCTTTGTTTTGTTCATAATAAACATCTATGGATTATCAGCTGATGTGTGCTAATGGTATATGGATGTGATTTTCTTTTATCATCTTAGACGGGCAGCGACTGAAAGTTTGATTGCCCTAAGTTAGATTTGACATCTAACATGGGATATACTATAATAATTGCATTATAATAACACTGATGGCACTAAAACAGCAAAAGGGTAAAATACCAAGACCTTTGTAACCTCTTGACTTTTATGCCAGCGTTATCTTGGCCTTTGAGGTTGGATTTTAAAAGTTTGCACAATGACTGGATGGATTTAATGAAGTGAATTATCTTGGCAATCCTCTTCCATTTTTTGTTTATTACTTTGGATCATTGCCAAATACCCACCCCAACACAACAAATGCTAGCTTGCTAACCAAAAACTGGACGCAAAAGTAGCTCCTGGGTCTTAAAAGCCAAGCCAATATGGAAGTGTAAAAATCGCGCAATACCACCAATTACCACTAGATGCTGGCTCCAAAAATCTCCAATCTCCTCCTCCCTTCATATCCAAATATGGTCACTTCCGGCTCCAAAACATGGTGATGTTCAAATGTCAAACTCACGGTAACTGCATCCATCTGTTATCTAGCGTCTCTGGTGCTAAGATGGTGAATATCGTAAACACCTCACTGTCTAAACATCAGGATGTTAGCACGTCACTTAGCCATTTAACTCAAAGTGCTTCTGTGCAAGGCAAAACCCAAGACGGCCAACAAGTCCTGTTAGCTGCTCATTTTACCAACAATATGTCTCATATTTTTCCTCGGCTCAGCTTGTTAGCGAACTACAAAGCACTCAAATAACCAGTGTGCTCCGAATTTGTATATATGTCATAAAAACTGCCTTGAGAAGTAGCTAAAGTCAAGATTATGATAGCACCCGCTGTTACCCAGAGGTTTCTAATACAATGCAAATCCTTTTTTCAGCACTGGCTTAAGTATTATGCAGTTACTACAGCTGCGAGGCATCTCTCAAAACTGCAAAGGGAGGGCGTCGTAATTCAGTCTCCTGCAGCCAAGAGCAGAGGGTTCATAATCTCACACAGCCTATAGAAGTGTTTTGATGGGGGGATCCTGGGGACTCTGCGGACTAAGATGCATAAAACTATAACATCTCCAGTGACCTGTGTGTGTTTGTGCATTAGAGAGTGCAGATGGGCAGATCTTTCATATGAACCGTTATATAACACAGCAGCTCACCTCCCAGTGGCCCGGTATGTAACAGAGGTGTGTGAAAAGTGTGTGTATCTGCGTTGCTGTGAGTATAGGAGCGGGTGAAGTGACGTACAATTAGAGCCTGGAAGATTATTAGCAAACTGTTAATCCCATTGCAAACATGAACCGAAGAACTGCCTCTGCAATGGCTTGGATCGGATGGTCGTCAGCTTTTTATGAGCTATCGTTACTGTAGCTCACTACAGTTAAATTAAAAATGAATCCACTATGACCTAGATAACTCCAGCAGCGCCTCACTGAGACTCCACAATATGCATTCAAAGGCACACATGCACACACACACACACACACACACACACACACACACACACATGCATGCACGCACTCATGCACACACAGTCTCTGCTCCCCAAGCCGACCAGTTTGTTTCATGCATCTTCAAACCTCAGTCACACTGATTGATACACTGTGGAAT